>JAWPHD010011927.1:0-79697 GCA_037043455.1 Cyrtodaria siliqua
CAAACATCTCAACACAGACTCAAACATCTCAACACAGACTCAAACATCTCAACACCGACTCCAAGATCTCAACACTGACTCAAACATCTCAACTGCGACTCAAACATCTCAACACCGACTCCAAAATCTCAACACCGACTCAAACATCTCAACACCGATTCAAACATCTCAACACCTACTCCAACATCTCAACACCGACTCAAACATCTCAACACCTACTCCAACATCTCAACACTGACTCAAACATCTCAACACCGACTCAAACATCTCAACACCTAATCAAACATCTCAACACCGACTCAAACATCTCAACACTGACTCAAACATTTCAACACCGACTCAAACATCTCAACACCTAATCAAACATCTCAACACTGACTCAAACTTCTCAACACTTACTCAAACATCTCAACACCGACTCAAACATCTCAACACCGACTCCAGCATCTCAACACCGACTCTTAACATTTCAACATTGACTCAAACATTTCAACACCGACTCAAACATTTCAACACCGACTCAAACATCTCAACACCGACTCCAGACTAAACTTCAAGTAATTATTAATAATCAATGAAAGACAATTTTATATTTGAGTTGTATTGCTAATATATACTGAAAGGAAAAAGAAAGGCGACACGGGAATTTCCGCTATATATTGTATATACTGCACACTTAATTTCATTTATATTCCAAGGAAATCCCATGATGTTTTGTAAAAAAAAAGTTGCAGTTAGTTAGAGAAAGGACATAACTGTGATGTTGTAGACGTTTTAATCACAGTACACGTTGTAACAAGAAATTCATAAATGTTGAAGTTTCTCTTTGAAAAATTGAGCCAGTTCAGAACTGTATTTAACGTAAAGAGTTTGCAAAATTTTGAAACTTTGCAGGAATACTATTTGCTTTGTTACGTGTTGTTTTAGCCTTTTTTTTCGAAAGGAAAGATCATACGGAGCCATGTACCATTCGATTAACAGCAGCATATTGTACATACAATACATAGCGGAAATTCCCGTGTCCCCTGTCTTTTTCCTTTCAGTATATATAGTAACATTGATTAAACATTCAGTAAACCCATAGTTTATTGTGTAATAAGAGTAAACATATCCAATGCATCATATTTGATACAGAAATCAGGAACAGGCCAACTTTTGTTCAATTTATACTCGCTGGTAAAAAGAGTGTTCGTACATCATTCTGGTGTTTCGACTTTTTTGTTCATTTTCCACAAAAAAAAAACAGTAAATAAATGTTTCGAATACAGCACACCCCTTCTCCAAGGCCAAAATTTGAGTAAAAAAAGGATATCTGCCGATAAATACGGTAGTAGTCCCGGGCCGGGCGCTTTGCAAAATGCTCTTATAATAAAAACTAGAACTACCATTGAAGGTGATGTATACCACTGCTGGGCCATTATACTGTAATAAATCAACCATGGGTGATATAGAGGGACATAAGGTCATCTGAGTTGTTATGAGTATATGAGTATATGAAGTTTGGGAACAGCCCATTCAAAGCTGTTTCAGAAATGCTAGTAATAAACTAGAATGTTGTTTCATGGAACACTTGTGTTGCCTGCCGTGTGCTTATTTCAACTTGGTTCGGTTGCAGGTTAAAGTTTTATGAAAATGGACATAACCCTGCCAAAATGAAAGAGTTATTGGACATATGTTACAACATTCCTTGGGTTTAGATGTAGATGTGTGAAGTTTCATGAACATAGGTCAACTGATTTTCAAGTTATGGCCAAGGTTGGTTGCAGGTTAAAGCGTGATGTACGCCGACGGATGACTACGGACGACGGACGGACAAAGTCATCCCTAAGGGTGTCTGCCATGCTATGCAGGTGACACAAAAAATGTTACAGGACATGTTGCAACAAAATGTGTTACATGATTGGATGGGATGCGACATTAGAGGAAATACTGTATATATAATGATGGGTAGTGTATATTTTTGTCTACTGTGTGGGCACTGCAGCTATTTGGTCTAGTGGTTTAATAGCCTGACTGCTATCATGATTGCTGCCTAATCCTCACTGATTGGTCCGTCTGTGATGCAGATACTAACCAGACAGGCCCATTAAGATTGCTGCCTAACACTCACTGATTGGTCCGTCTGTGATGCAGATACTAACCAGACAGGCCCATTAAGATTGCGATCTAACACTCACTGATTGGTCCGTCTGTGATGCAGATACTAACCAGACAGGCCCATTAAGATTGCGGCCTAACACTTACTGATTGGTCCGTCTGTGATGCAGATACTAACCAGACAGGCCCATTAAGATTGCGGCCTAACCCTCACTGATTGGTCCATCTGTGATGCAGATACTAACCAGACAGGCCCATTAAGATTGCGGCCTAACACTCACTGATTGGTCCGTCTGTGATGCAGATACTAACCAGACAGGCCCATTAAGATTGCGGCCTAACCCTCACTGATTGGTCCGTCTGTGATGCAGATACTAACCAGACAGGCCCATTAAGATTGCGGCCTAACCCTCACTGATCGGTCCGTCTGTGATGCAGATACTAACCAGACAGGCCCATTAAGATTGCGGCCTAACCCTCACTGATCGGTCCGTCTGTGATGCAGATACTAACCAGACAGGCCCATTAAGATTGCGGCCTAACCCTCAGTGATTGGTCCGTCTGTGATGCAGATACTAACCAGACAGGCCCATTAAGATTGCGGCCTAACCCTCACTGATTGGTCCGTCTGTGATGCAGATACTAACCAGACAGGCCCATTAAGATTGCGGCCTAACCCTCACTGATTGGTCCATCTGTGATGCAGATACTAACCAGACAGGCCCATTAAGATTGCGGCCTAACCCTCACTGATTGGTCCATCTGTGATGCAGATACTAACCAGACAGGCCCATTAAGATTGCGGCCTAACCCTCACTGATTGGTCCATCTGTGATGCAGATACTAACCAGACAGGCCCTTTAAGATTGCGGCCTAACACTCACTGATTGGTCCGTCTGTGATGCAGATACTAACCAGACAGGCCCATTAAGATTGCGGCCTAACACTCACTGATTGGTCCGTCTGTGATGCAGATACTAACCAGACAGGCCCATTAACTGATGTCTGTCCTCCAGGCAAGATAAAAGAATCAACAGAAATCTATTCCAAATTAATTAATTAAAAGTAAGGTATTCCTGGATTCCTCATTACCTTAATCTGAGACTCTCTGTCTGGGGATGGTTTATTACCTTAATCTGAGACTCTCTGTCTGGGGATGGTTTACTACCTTAATCTGAGACTCTCTGTCTGGGGATGGTTTACTACCTTAATCTGAGACTCTCTGTCTGGGGATGGTTTACTACCTTAATCTGAGACTCTCTGTCTGGGGATGGTTTACTACCTTAATCTGAGACTCTCTGTCTGGGGATGGTTTATTACCTTAATCTGAGACTCTCTGTCTGGGGATGGTTTACTACCTTAATCTGAGACTCTCTGTCTGGGGATGGTTTACTACCTTAATCTGAGACTCTCTGTCTGGGGATGGTTTACTACCTTAATCTGAGACTCTCTGTCTGGGGATGGTTTATTACCTTAATCTGAGACTCTCTGTCTGGGGATGGTTTACTACCTTAATCTGAGACTCTCTGTCTGGGGATGGTTTACTACCTTAATCTGAGACTCTCTGTCTGGGGATGGTTTACTACCTTAATCTGAGACTCTCTGTCTGGGGATGGTTTATTACCTTAATCTGAGACTCTCTGTCTGGGGATGGTTTACTACCTTAATCTGAGACTCTCTGTCTGGGGATGGTTTACTACCTTAATCTGAGACTCTCTGTCTGGGGATGGTTTACTACCTTAATCTGAGACTCTCTGTCTGGGGATGGTTGATTTTGTTTCATGTATTGAATAGTCATTTAACACAGCATCTCAGTTCCAGATTGACTTACCATAAGTAGCGCCCGAGTCCCCTAACAGTAGCGTCCGAGCTCATATTTTTTAATACAAAAGATCGAAAATGTATTGAATTTATTCAAATTTTCGTTTTGTTGGTGTGGTTTTTTTTAAATGGTGGGTGGGGAGAAGTAGCGCTTCTATTAGTGGAAATACGGTATTGTACATTCAACAGCAAACAGCATGTTCGACTTTGAATTCAAAACCTAGAGTTACAGGCCTACATGTAACTGGCGCCACTGCACGGGTTTCTTCGGGGAGTCCTTCGGCAAGACACTTCTCTATGCCTCATCCATCAAATGTGGATGTAAATCGGGTGGTCTTGTTTATGTTACAGAAAGGATTCTATTCAAAAGGAACATTTAGGCATTATTCCTTAATTCCTATGGGCCCTTTCCCTCACTGTAATAACCTCAGATATGGCATGTTTGGGCTGTTTCACAATTCATAATTTCATACACGTTTTTAAATTTAGTGTTTTGAGCGTTTTACCTCAATATTGCCAATGGGCGTTATATGTTTTGCTTGGCAGCTGTTGTTATATATAAGATACAATATGGACATATACAGAGGACGTTGTTTCAACAATTTTTTTACAATGATATCTAATGAACCAAAAATGACGAAAAATTATTCACCAGCACAGGGAACTCCAACAAAGATATTGGGTCAATATATCATGTCGATTTATTAGCTAAAATAATGGTTTATGCAAACATTATGAAGATTCTGTTTCCTGCTATTATAGTGCCATATAATGGCAAATCAATATACAACACAGAGCGACTTCGATCATCAACAATAGTTACTTTGGTTGGACTTTAGTAGGACCAACTTCAGTATAGTTTTACCCGAGTGACATTTTATTATTATACTATGCACAGTGATCTTGCCGAGTGCATTGTAGCTGGTGGATACTCGATTTGATCAAGACTGATCAAGACTGTTTGGAAAATCATTATTATCCTTAAAGCTACAAACTCTGTATTTAAATCGCTTTAAAGCGCGGCGGATTTGTAACCGGAGGCCCTGGGTTCAATCCTCCGTGGTGCCACTGAGTTCCGTCGGTGTGTTGGGCAAGACACTTTACCTTAGCCTCGTCCGTCGGATGGGGACGTAAACCGGGCGGTCCCGTGTATCGGTCTATCCTCCGAGCACGTTAAAGAACCATAGGAATCTATTCGATAATAAGAGTAGGGCAGGTTCCCGGATTCCTATGTATCCTTCCCCTCTCTCTGGGGCGGCTCTAAATAACCTATACTGTGTTGATGAGCCGTTAAACAACATTCAATTCAATTCAATTCTTTTCACTTCATGTTCACAAGCTCATGGCGAAATCGAGTATTTAAGCGATCAAATTTAGTGCAGGACATCACTTACTGTATCGAGTAGTGCACATTGTACAGGTAGCATTATAATTATGTGTGTTTCTGGTTTCACCCTGTCAAAAATCAAGTTTGGTATCTCTAAGTGTTATAGTATTGAAAATTCTGTCCGGACAAGCATTTTTTATGACAGAGGTCACGGGTCAAGGTCAGGTCACAGTGACCTTTTTTAGGTATGCGACGCACTGCTATCCCAAGATTTATCCACATACCAAGTTTGGTATCTCAAAGTCTTATAGTATTGAAAATATGGCCTGGACAAGCAATTCGGAAGGACGGACGGACGGACAGGGTGCAAACCTATAGTCTAAAAATACCTTGTTTGCTAGAGGCTCATAATAGCCTGTCGGGGATTGTATTCTATTCCGATTTACACTGTCCCATTTAATAAGGCCTAAAAAAAAAATATGTGTGTTTCTGGTTTCACCCTGTCAAAAAGTAAGGGTAGGTAGGTAGGAAAAAGTCTGTTTTTTTAGATATTTATTTATATATATTGTTCGCATATATATTATGCCATTTTTGTACTAAGGCAACTTCTTGATAACCTTTGCAAACAATCTGGATCCAGATTAGATGCTTAACAACTCTGGCTAATAAAATTATCATTTGAATAAAAATATTTATTGTTTGATTGTAATATTTCCTCTTTTTTTTCTTTTTTTTTTAATTCTCTTTTTTTTTTCTTTTTTTTTGCTAAAAATATTTAGGGTCGGCGGTGAAAAAGTAGGGTCGTTCGGGAAACCGGAAACACACATATTTTTTGGTTAGGCCTAATGGTATGACAACTGGGTAATCCTAGAACCTGGTTTAAACCCCCAGCGACCTGTTGTCAACCCTTTATGTCTGTGGTGTCAACCCTTTATGTCTGTGGTGTCAACCCTTTATGTCTGTGGTGTCAACCCTTTATGTCTGAGGTGTCAACCCTTTATGTCTGTGGTGTCAACCCTTTATGTCTGTGGTGTCAACCCTTTATGTCTGTGGTGTCAACCCTTTATGTCTGTGGTGTCAACCCTTTATGTCTGTGGTGTCAACCCTTTATGTCTGTGGTGTCAACCCTTTATGTCTGTGGTGTCAACCTTTAGGTGTCAACCCTTTTTGTCTGTGGTGTCAACCCTTTATGTCTGTGGTGTCAACCCTTTATGTCTGAGGTGTCAACCCTTTATGTCTGTGGTGTCAACCCTTTATGTCTGTGGTGTCAACCCTTTATGTCTGTGGTGTCAACCTTTAGGTGTCAACCCTTTATGTCTGTGGTGTCAACCCTTAATGTCTGTGGTGTCAACCCTTTATGTCTGTGGTGTCAACCCTTTATGTCTGTGGTGTCAACCCTTTATGTCTGTGGTGTCAACCCTTAATGTCTGTGGTGTCAACCCTTTATGTCTGTGGTGTCAACCCTTTATGTCTGTGGTGTCAACCCTTTATGTCTGTGGTGTCTCATGCTTGGCTTCTGTTTATCCTTGCAGTTGTTATCTGTTTGAATGAGTGTTATTGGTTGACTGTGTTGAATGAGTGTTATTGGTTGACTGTGTTGAATGAGTGTTATTGGTTGACTGTGTTGAATGAGTGTTATTGGTTGACTGTGTTGAATGAGTGTTATTGGCCAACTGTGGTGAATGAGTGTTACTGGTTGACTGTGTTGAATGAGTGTTATTGGTTGACTGTGTTGAATGAGTGTTATTGGTTGACTGTGTTGAATGAGTGTTATTGGTTGACTGTGTTGAATGAGTGTTATTGGTTGACTGTGTTGAATGAGTGTTATTGGTTGACCGTGTTGAATGAGTGTTATTGGTTGACTGTGTTGAATGAGTGTTATTGGTTGACTGTGTTGAATGAGTGTTATTGGTTGACTGTGTTGAATGAGTGTTATTGATTGACTGTGATCTGTGAATGCCACATTGCCTGTTCCTGTTCGACATTTACGCCTACTTTTACTGTTATTCATCATAATATTCAGCAGTCAACTCAGAACCTCATAGATTTTTTTAATTAGCCTATAATTATCTCTTCTACCAGGCATCCTTTAATTAAATATGGGCAAACTTCTCAACATTTGGAAAAGACCATAATAAATTTACGGTTAATATTCAAATGAAGGAAATAATCGTATTGTTTGTTTATGTCATCTGCACTTTTCAATTGTTCATAAAAGAAAATAATTATATATCTTGTTATCCAGAATAATTTTAAGCTGATTGTAGGATGGATTTAGTTGTGAGGTTTATTGCAGAAAGGCTTAATTATCTTTCAGGTCTTCTTTCCATGGAACCATATTATTTTGATCTAGCTTATGTAAGGAATTCACCGACTTGCTAATTAAATAGATAGAGTATAATATGGTCTTGTTGGTTTGTTAGATTAAAGCATCGAGGTTTTTAAACCAACAAACGAGATGAGGCCATACTCTATTGGTTTTGCAGCATGTCCCTTTCATTTTTCTGCCATATTCTAACTTCCGATAACTGGTAGTTAGAGTACACCAGTCATTCTGACAGGTGTTATTTTCAGGTGTTAGAATCGAATAATAACGCACTACGCAGGTACGTATTTATTATTTATTAAATGATTTACAACTGTGCAAATACAAAGGAAATGTCAGCGACCATGCTACAAGTAATAGATAGAGTTTGGTCTTAGTGAGTTGGCTTATTTAATTACCGAGATGGGCGTAGCCTATCGAGGTGTTTAAATAACCAACAAGCTGAGACAGACTCTATCTTTTTTGTAGCATGGTGTACTTAGTAACACTGTGACGTCATAGTGACCGTACTCTAAATTCCAATATCCGGTAGTTATAGTACGGTGTAGTCACGCCCCTTTAGTTACCCTAAATTAAACGATTTAATGCTCTGCATTCATCAAAGGAAATGTCACCAACCATGCTACAATAAAGGTTAATCAACACCGACCATGCTACAATAAAGGTTAATCAACACCGACCATGCTATAATAAAGGTTAATCAACACCGACCATGCTACAATAAAGGTTAATCAACACCGACCATGCTACAATAAAGGTTAATCAACACCGACCATGCTACAATAAAGGTTAATCAACACCGACCATGCTACAATAAAGGTTAATCAACACCGACCATGCTACAATAAAGGTTAATCAACACCGACCATGCTACAATAAAGGTTAATCAACACCGACCATGCTACAATAAAGGTTAATCAACACGCTGTTTATGTTAAAGGAGGTGATCTTGAAGAATAAAACCCAGGCCTGCCAAATTTCTGGATAAATTCCGGAATCTCCAGATTTTTCAATGAAGCTCTCCGGATCTCCAGATTTAAGTCCTCAATCTCTGCATTTCAAATAGTATCTTATTTTTAAAAGGACACACGGCAATCTTGATTTTTTAAAAACTCACGGTATCCCGTTTATCTTGCATTTGTTCAATCATCAATATTAATTGTTAGAATAGTTCAAAGCAAATTGTTTTTACATATTACTAACTTTTTATAATACTGCACCGATAATATATTTTAAAATTTGGTAAAATAGTGAAGAAAATAGAAATCTCAATTTTTTATTTAATTATATGCAAGCAGTTTAAAGTCAAAATGACGCAGGATAACTAAATCAAGGAGCAAATGTTTATGTTTGCAAAGTCCAGACTCTATTGTGCCCATCGCGTCAGGTATACCTTGACGTGTTCGTTGGCGGACGGACTATAAACCTTAGAACTACACACACACACACTGTTTATGTTTGCATAAAACTTAAGATTGCCATGACATTGTGTCCCTTTAAAATTATTGACGATCTTACAGCTATATTTTCACATATTATCAGGTAAATGTATTTCCTTAATTGGGTCCTGTACGTCTTATGAGGATCATCAGTGTAATGCACCGACTGAATGCAGTACTGAACAATTTAATGACACTTACATTATAACAAGTTGATATTTTCATACCTTAAAGGGACACACGGCAATCTTGATTTTTTAAAAACTCACGGCGTCCCGTTAGTTTTTCTCTTAAAGGGGTTGATGCACTATTTTCAAACACAGTTTATCTAAAAGGGCTCTGAAAAACTTGAAAAAAGCTGAAAGAATTATCAAAATGCCATGAAAAATAAAGGAGATATGACCTATTCAAAATTTACAAAGAACATAAATGGAGGCGGCCATCTTTGAACGATGACGTCATCGCGCCGTTTTACCATATATGGCATATTGATAAAATGTCTTTTAAAGCAAAGAAAATCACTGCAAATGAAAAATAATACTAAAATGTATGCATTTTACATCTTTATATTTATTTTTAATCAATTTGCAGTGGGTTTTTTTTGCTTTAAAATACATTTTGTCAATATGCCTTATATGGTAAAACGGCGCGATGACGTCATCGTTCAAAGATGGCCGCCTCCATTGATGTTCTTTGCAAATTTTCAATAGGTCATATCTCCTTTATTTTTCATAGCATTTTGATAATTTTTTCAGCTTTTTTCAAGTTTTTCAAAGCCCTTTAAAATAAACTGTGTTTGAAAATAGTGCATCAACCCCTTTAACTTGCATTTGTTCAATCATTAATAGTAATTGTTATAATAGTAATTGTTAGAATAGTTAAAAGCAAAGTATTTTTTCATATTACTACGGTAACTTTTTATAATATTGCACCAATAATATACTTAAAAATTTGGTAAAATAGTGAAGCAAATTGAAATCTCATTTTTTTTATTTAATTATATGCAAGCAGTTTTAAAGTCAAAATGACGCAGGATAACTAAATCGAGGAGCACATTTTAATGTTGGAATAAAACTCAAGATTGCCATGTGTCCCTTTAAAGCCCCAACTGCCATATAAAAGTCTGAAGATAGCGCTGGGGCAGGTTTCTATATAAATTATGCATGTTTCACATCAGAGGTCCCTTTTTCAAAATTTTGAATAAACTACTGTAAAATAGATTATGAAAAGTTGCTCAAATACACATTTAAACATGTTAAATCAATTGGTGTAATTATTTTTTTAAACAATCATTTGCAAAGTATAGTTTCAAAAAATAATTTAAACCAACTGTCAAACAATTTGAATTTGCCGGAGGAGCCTTGCTAATACAGAATGTAAACATTTCCCAGTGGCTGTGTTTTAATCAACAAGCGTACTGCAGCAGACGGCTTCTACGTACTCTGTATAATCATCAAAACCAGACAATGTAAAGCATCACAATTTAAAGCGAGTTGTCAACAGACCTTCAAAAAGGCACCAAATCTTGATTTTGTGTGCTTATAACTGTATAGGAAAAGTTTCAATGTTCATTTGTATGAAATATTATTCTGATTCAATTCAAATATGTCAGCTGCTTCAATGTAATGCACCAAGTCAATGCATATGTACAATTTAGTGACACTTACATGCCTTATAAGGGAATAACAAGTTGCAATACATCTCTGGCTTCTTTAATTGGTCAACATAATTAAATAACAAGTGTGAGGTGCTAGCGACTCCTTCTAGCTGTAGCAACTGTGAATCTTATCGGAAAATGGACAAGGCAATGTCAGATCTAATCAAAGAAAATAGACAATGAGGTGCCCAGTCCAATCAAAGAAATATACATATATATATATATAGCTAAACCATCTTTATAATTGAAAGTACTAAAACATTTGGAAAAGGTTGAAATAAAATTATCAGAATTGGATGATAAACAAGCTATTTGTATGCATGTTGAAGTATGTTTATATATCATTTTCATGAATATCAAACAAGAGGTCAATGACCTTGAAGCTCTACTGATAGGTTTTTGATAGCTAGATCAGCATTCCTGTGAAGTTTCATGAAAATAGGTCAATTAGTTTCAGAGGAGTAGTCGCTACAAGTTTTCATTATATAACTCTATGGCGGCCATGTTTAACTTCAAATCAAAATAATTTTTGACAAGTATCAACATCATGTCATACTGATCATTTTAGAAAAAAGTCCCATATCAATATCACTTATAGTTTTCAAGAAGTAGTTGTTAAAATCTTGTATTTTGAAAATCTATTTTTAGGCATGGCAGCCATCTTGAATTTCTGGCCGATCTGAAATTTTGCTAGGATCAATAAGACATCAAGAGCAAATTCCTGTGAAGTTTCATGAAAATCAGTCGAGTAGTTACAGAGGAGTAGTCGGTACAAGTTTTTAATAGATAACTCTATGTAAACAAAGATGGCCATTGACAGCCATTTTTAACATCGAATCAAAACGATTTTCGACAAGGACCAACATCATGTCATGCTGATCATTTTAGAAATGGTCCCATATCAATATCACTTATAGTTTTCAAGAATTAGTCGCTACAAACTTGTTTTTTGAAAATCTATTTTTAGCCGTGGTGGCCATCTTGAATTTCCGGCTGACCTGACATTTTGCTAGGATCAATTAGACATCAAGAGCAACAGTTCTGTGATGTACGTTTCATGAAAAAACGTCAAGTAGTTTTAGAGGAGAAGTCGCTACAACTTTTTACTATATAACTCTATGTAAACAAAGATGGCTGCTGCAAGTCACATTTTAAAACGATTTTCGAAAAGAACCAACATCACGTCATGCTGATCATTTCAGAAAAAGTCCCATATCAATGTCACTTTTAGTTTTCAAGTAGTAGTCGCTACAAACTTGTTTTTTAAAATCTATTTTTACCCGTCTCTAGAAATGCCATCCTCATTAGATATTTTCCACGGAATTCCACGGATTTCCATAGAAATTGGCATGGAAAACAGTAAAATGTCGCGGAATTCCACGGAATTCTGTTAATTTCCACGGAATTGTTTTCAACCCAATATTTTCCGTCCATTTTTTCCGCGGAATATAACCAACACCTAAAACATTTCCACGGAATTCGATGGAAAAGCAGAATATTTCCACGGAAAGTTGAACTTAGACAAATTTTGGGATGGAAAAAAGGATGGAAAATAACTTCGTCCTTTTTGGGGATGGAAATCGATGGAAATTGTGGACTTAGAAAATTTCAGACGAAACTATTTGAATGTGAACTTGTACATTTTTTATATATATGTACATGTATACATTACACACACTAAATGTTTTAGGTTGACTCCTGGTTAACAGAGAAAATTTTTGTTACCTCTTACTACATTCATGAGCCAGCCCACATTGTCCTTTTAAGCCACCACATCAATAAAATCTCAGGGAAAAATAGGACAATTACTGTATTTAATAAAATAAATTTTGATATTATTATTTATGAGCAAAAGATAAACAATAATTGAAGTCGCAGCCGATTGCAACGTTTTCTCGTCAGAAGACTACATAGCTTATTTAATAATCATGGCTTCAATTAAATCCCATGGAGCTTTAGTCAGATCTAGGTCTAGGATGGTGTTGTTTTCTTAATTTGAAAAAATACTGGTTCACTTGAACTTTGCAAAAAGCAAATCCTAGGGGCAGGAACAGGATGGAAAATAGTATGTATTAAAATGAATGGGTAATGCTAACCAATGTTTAATTCAGAGTACAGTGTACCGGTATGAAGTAAATTGGAAAAGAAAAAAACTGAAAAATAAGCAATTGAAAAGCTTGAAAATAAGAGGTTCAAGAGAGGACACAAAATATAGTGCATATGACCTTCGGCCTCTAAGTGTGACCTTGAACGGACGTGGCTGGAAGTTGCGCTCTGCACGTCGTCTCGATATGGTGAACATTTGTGCCAAGTTATTTCAAAATCCCTCAAGCGGTTCAAGATATATGAAGTGGACACGACTTGTGACGGACAGACAGACAGACGGATGACAGACATCCAAGCTAAAAACAATATGTGGGGAAGACGTAATAAGGCATATAGATCATTAAAACATCAGAAACATCAACACATATCAAACATTCCATCTCTTTTCAATCGCGTTTTAACCGGGAAGTAACCAGGAAATAGTTATCACCCAAAATTACGTGACGTCAGACTTTAGAAAACGCGCTTTCCACTCGCGCCTTTGCAAACAGCAGAAGTTAAACATTAACAACATCGTAAGTATTTTCGAGTGTCCACGTAACATATGTCATGCGTATGAACAATGTAATAAGTATATATATATATCCTTTCACGTAACAGGAACTCATTAGACCCTTTTTAAATGAAGAAATTCGTATGCTGAAAACAATGTCATCAGTTTTCGCGAATGTACGGCGATCATCTGTGCAGACATGTAAGCGTTAGAAAACAGCTGATTACAATTAATTACATGCTTATTGTTATGATTTAAACAATTTGTGCAAACTGTTTGGTTTCTAAACATAATATCTAGAGGTTTTAGAACGGCGAATTCAGTTGCTTCGAAAAGCAGACGGCGGTCTCCGGCCCCATTTCATTTCCTGTCAAAAAACAACAACAATATTCTGAACGACATATTTTGCAAAACAAAGAAGTATCGACTATTCTGAATGATATTCTAGTTTCTGAAACAAAGAAATGTATCCATATGTTTTAATCAGAATTTTCAAGAAAATGATTTGTACACTAATGGTTTAACAATTCTACACATATGCCATTTTGCCGATGACGTTCATCCGGGTCTTTCCTTCCCTCCACAAACACACACGCCCTATCCCCCCGCCCCTATAATGTTATGATTTAAACAATTTGTGCAAACTGGTTTCTAAACATAACATCTAGAGGTTTTAGAACGGCGAATTCAGTTGCTTTGAAAAGCAGACGGCCCATTTCCTGTAAAAAAAAAAACAATATTCTGAACGACATATTTTGTAAAACAAAGAAGTATCAACTATTTTGAATGATATACTAGTTTCTGAAACAAAGAAATGTATCCATATGTTTTAATCAGAATTTTCAAGAAAATGATTTGTACACTTGGTTTATCAATTCTACATGTATATATGCCATTTTGCCGATGACGTTCATCCCGGTCTTTCCTTCCCTCCACAATCATACACGCTCCATCCCCCCACCCCTACAGTAAAGTATGTATATGCCTTTTTGCTGATGACGTTCAACCCGGTCTTTCTAAAAGTTAATGTCTACACTTCTTTATATTTTGGTTGCATTTATATTTCTATAGGCTGGAAAAGCTGAACAAGAATGAAGAGGCAGAAAGATAAAGCGATGGACAAGAATACTCCACGGGTCTTTGTACGTTCTACCTGATAAAAGTATGAAGGTACAGTGTTTTTTTTATGCCTAATTTGCGGCCGTTATTCGGCCCCATTCACAATGCCAAAAAGTATACTTTTTTCACAATTATATCCAAAAAATTCACAATCTGAAAAAAATAAAAAAATACAGACCAGTAAGGATACTTGTCTTAATATATGCTGGTGTTAAAACTAGTCTGTATTTACCAAAAACAAAACTTAAAACCAAGGGATATTAAACTGTGAAATTAAAAGTGAAAAAAGTTTCTTTTTCTTTTGTTATAATATTTTCACAATTTCTAGAAAAATGCCGCTATTTTTCACAATGGCACAGGCACAGGCTGCATTCACAAAACACATAAAAAAACACTGAGGTATAATAACTGTTTTGTAAAAAAAAATGATATTGGTTAACAAAAAAAATGTTTGCTGTTAGAAGAATCAATATGCTATTAACCCAAGAGTATTTATATATAGCTCAAACAAAAACACTGCAGCTTCAAAAACTGTATTTGTTGTTAACTGTTGAAAGGGGCACCTAAAACATGATGGCTAAATGGCCCTGAACTCTCACCTTATAGTATCATTTCATTGTAGACACTTGCAGCAGTCACACACAATGTGATAAAAGCGCTCTGTCTAGCTGGTAATCTCAGAAAAATCTTTTTATTAAGTAATTAATTAAAAACAACAAACTATTTAAGACAGAAGATCATACTTAAAAAAACAAAAACGTGTTTTAATGTTTTATGATAATCTATTTTCAGATTTCGGTTTCTTGGAGAGGCCAAAAATGAATTGGGGTTTTAAGGCGCACCAACACATGAAAGTTTATATGGCGCATAACAGAAATGAACATGCCAAGCTCATCCTCCATTCTCACCTGCAGAACTGCGGAGTTGCTGCAAATTCTATTGTAGACACTCCATTTACGCTGGAGCCACGTTTATTGTTTTTCTGCCACTGCTCTAGTTAGTGATTTGAGCAAGATCGCACCTGAAACAATGCAGGGATCATGATGAAGACCTTTAATGAGCATGAACAAAAAAGGATCAAATGAACATGAATTTGGGGGAGTTCTACACCTCTGTCTACCCATCCAACAGGATCTGCAGTGGCCCTATTCTTTGCCCTGGAACCAAACGGGCCTCCACCCCACCCCCCAGAACTGCACAGGGGCCAAAAATGATGTAGGTGCAAATGAGGAGGGATGAGCTTTTGTGGTGCTTAGATCAAAGTACCTCTAATGGAAAAAACAATGTCCCTACCAAACTGGTCACCAAGATAGATTGTTTGGAGATACAGCTGTATGGCCATGGGACTGCTGTTTTTACATTGTATCAGAATTTATTAAGGTTGTAGAAGCACCTTTATTAAAAAAAAAGCAGACAACAGACTACATGAACAATGCCTCAAGAATAAATAAACCTTGCTCACATCGCTTACGTGCATTTTAACATGCAAAGTAGGTAGTTTTCACACGGCTACCCTTGCTGACATTGCTCATCTCGCTCACGTGAGCTCTACCTAATTTACATGTAATAATGGACCAGATTCGATCTTGTGTGAGTAGCTCATGTGCAACATGTTAAGTTTTGGTATGGGAGTCTCCTATAATTTACACTTTCCCTTAGCCTCGTCCGTCGGATGGGGACGTAAACCGGGCGGTCCCGTGTATCGGTCTATCCTCCGAGCATGTTAAAGAACCATAGGAATCTATTCGATAATAAGAGTAGGGCGGGTTCCCGGATTCCTATGTATCCTTCCCCTCTCTCTGGGGCGGCTCTAAATAACCTATACTGTTGATGAGCCGTTAAACAACATTCAATTCAATTCAATTCCTATAATTTTCCTTTTTTTCTTCACTTTTGAACTATTCCGGGGTTTATGGGTTTTTCCTAGGGAACTCTTTCCGGGGTTTCCATGTTCTTCCACGGTTTTCGGGGTAAATTTTCCAGGCATTCCATGGTTTTCGGGGTAAATTTTCCAGGCATTCCATGGTTTCCCGGGTAAATTTTCCAGGGTATGCATATTAAAATTTGGAATACCTTTTTCCGCATTTTTTCGAGCGTACCCAGGAAAAAGCATGGAAAACCACCCCGAATACCCCGGGGGTTTTACATGGAAACCCCTGGAAGTTTTTCACCTGGGTTAAAAATTAAATGGAGGGCTTCAGCAAAATTATAAAGTTTTTGCTGAAGCCCTCCAGAATTAATAAACGAAAGAACCTATAATTATAATCTCACGTCCCAGCTGGGTACACTTATAATATATTGTCATATATGCCCCTTTAGTTCATTTGACTAAACTTCTTTTTAATTGCCATGATACTTGCTTTTATTCATTCTTCAATTATAGCATTTCTGTTAATTTAAGTAAGGAGTATTTCTGTGATGAATGTACAACTGATAATTGCCAATTACTATCTTTAAAAATGTTTTGAACTAAAATCTATCGAGGCTTCAATTTCTATACTTAGACCGAATTTCACTAATTTACTTGTCACTAATTTACTTGGCGTTTAGGCCTTATAAATGAATGTTATTATAACTATTTGGCTATTCAGATAAATAATTACCTTCATTATGTTATATCATCGTCAATTGTTTTTTATCTACAATGCTATATTTATTACAATCAGTCGACATGCTTTGTCTCTATTTACAACATGTATAATTTAACCAGAAATGTCCTCTCTGTTAGCATGCGCAATCCCTTTCATTGGAAGTAAATATTATTATTAATTGAATGTTGTATACCATATTTTACCTTGTATAGTACGCACCCGTGTATAGTATGCACCCCCTTCTCAGAGGTCAAAACTGGGGTAAAAAAGTTGTTTCCGTGTATAATATGCATCAAAATATTAGTTTTCCTAGATGAACCATTCAACGAAAATAAAAGGTTAAAAAATAAAAATCACGATCGAGAAAATTAGCGTACAAAAGTAAATATAATTACTTCAATCATTAATTGCCATTCTTCAGGGGAGTACCTATCTTGTATCATCTCTTCAAAGAGCCAATTATAATGCCGCAGATAATTGTCCGTAATCCGATAATTACATCTACTAAAACACAACAAAGTCGTTGGTTACCGTAATCCATTACGCCGATTATACTAACATTGTGTATTCACGGGAACCAGTGCTTATCATAAGTGTAACGCGTGATCAGTTACCTGTACCCCGTGGCTAAATCTGTTAAAGGTCACATGGCGTGTCAAAGTGCATCCTCAGAAATAGTCGCTACCTCGCGGCAACTTCAAAGGATTATAGAAATGGAATAACCCACTCTACCCCGTGTTTAAAAAGTGTATTTACTGCAGCCGAGGTGTATTTTGTTTGACCCAATTATCAATCATCAAATGTGTACCGGTAAGCATGTTTTCACAAGCATTATTGAATAATTGCCATTTCAAAGTAGGGTAATTCTGCCTTTCTACGCCGTCTAAAATATATGTATTTCAAAATAAAGCAAAAACTTCAATTTTTTATAAAATATTAAATAAAATCCTATAAATATTAGAATAGAATAGAACTAAAAATACTACATGTACCCAGTATGTACCAGTCTAAACAGCTGGAAGTCACGTGATATTACGTCACGCGATATAAACAACAAAATCGAGGGACGATTTTTCACACAATTTATTGAAGTTTTACAACAAACATGCAAACATTTATACAAAAAGAAGCATCATAATACACTTTATTCATTTATAAATCGAATTAAGTCAATATATAACTTATATGAAGCAAGTTAATTGCGAAAAAATTGTGTATTATCGGTATTCACAATTTTCTGTCTCAATGTCTGTTCGTCGTCAAGGTTTTTCTTCCCAGACATTGATGTTCTACACGAAAAAAAAAGTTATTTTTATTGTTTCCTTATATTGTACGCACCCCCCTTTCGGAAACCGTAAAAGTGGTAAAAAAACTGCGTACTATACAAGGTAAAATACGCTATATTTGGTAATCAATCTTATTTTATTGATAAACTGTTTTATAAGGTGATTTTGACGATTTGGCTTAACTTGTAATGTTAGTTTTCTAACCGTTAACAGTTTACCACACACATTATTTCTCTTGTTTTTGTACGAATCAACATTTTGACATAAGGTCGATTTCCATCTTTATGTTAATAGTTACATTTATATTTGTAATAGTTATATTTGTAATTCTGGCATCGCCTACTGTAAGTTCGTAAAAATTATTAATAAATCAACATTATACTTTATAAGTATATTGATTTAAAGTTACAATCAGACCGGCTTGTCTCTTTTACCCTACCCCCTTTAGGATTACGGGTTTTAAACGTTATGAACCAGTGGCAGGTGATGTCTCTATCGACACTGTGATTGTCACAGAGTAACAGTAGAGGTATCACTATATATATATATATATATATATTCTGGAACTCTGGTTGCCAGGAAAACTTGACATTGTGTTTATAATGATTTAATATCATTGTTTTGTGATGGTTTGTTTGTGTTTTTGAAACGTTTGTTACAAGTTTTAAAGTAGCTTGCCATCTAATTTTTTATTTCATCAATGTAATTGAGCTTATCTGGACTAAAACATTAGGCCATGGTGCAGTGTGTCCTCAATTTCAGGTGCTTTAACGTTTTCTCATTTCAGGGAAAAACATTTTTCAGATTAAGCAGCAAATAATTTTTCCGCGGAAAATGGTGGACAAAATCCGTGGAAATCTAAATATTCCATGGAACATAATTGTTTCCGCGGAAGTTTTAATTCCGAATACTCCATGGAAATCTACGGAAATTCCGCGGAACCTTCAAAGTTTCCATGGATTTCCGCGGAATCTTAAAAGTTTCCGTGGAATCTTAAAAGTTTCCATGGATTTCCGCGGAATCTTTCAAAGTTTCCATGGATTTCCGCAAAATTTTCAAAGTTTCCGTGGATTTCCGTGGAATCTTAAAAGTTTCCATGGGTTTCCGCACATTTCCATGGAATCTTTCCTTCTCTTTTTTTTTTTTTGGTACTTTTTCCGTAGTCATTGGGAGGACGGAAAATAATTCCGAATACTCCACGGATTTTTTTCCGTGGAATTCCGTGGAATTTTACAGTATTCCGTGGCATTTCTAGAGACGGGTGACTAAGCTTTGGCGACCATCTCGGATTTCAAATTAACATGAATGGGCAACATTCCTGTAAAGTTTCATGAAAATCAATCCAGCAGTTCTAGAGGAATAGTCGCTACAAAAAAGTTTATGGACGGACAGACGGACACCGCACCACAGCATAAAAATGTATATTTTTCTATGGATGCAAGCTTATGGTATTATGTTCAAACCCCCAAATAGAGTGTTTATAAACTATTAAAAGCACTAACCTGCCAAATAAGAGCAAAACGACACTTGAAAATCATTTATCCAAACCCTATCCAGGTGTTCAGGTCATAAAATGATGTATATGTGCCAATTAAAAGTATAGGGTTATTCAAGGGTACTTAAAATACCTGAGATTGAATATGCGTAACATGAATTATGGGTTGGTAGTTCTCTTAATTCGACATTCCAGTTTTGGATTTTGGCTTGACTGTTTAAAGCCGTTCGTATTGTGTCTATAGAGGTCAGACTTTTAAAATATGTAAGTTATATACACAACTTGTCGTCCGTAGGTTTAGAAACGGTACACATCTTTGCAAACTTTACCTTTGATGACTTTAAACAGGTGTAACTCTGCTATAAAATGTTCAATAGGTTGTTATTCACTAAATTGGTAACATGAATGTGTCCAAGAATATAAAGTGATTGAGATTCATTCTGACCACTTTTTTAAAAAAATATGTTTTACGTCCCGTTAACACGTCATATTTAGGTTAAACTAGGACAGCAACTTCTGAGTTAGGATATAACTGATGTATAGGCAGCCGAAGTGACAGGTTGAGGGATAAAGCCTCTTACGGTTAAGGCGTGGGGGTGGGGAGGAGTGTCAGGGGCGGGGGCGGGGAGGAGTGTCAGGGTCGGGGGTGGGGAGGAGTGTCAGGGTCGGGGTGGGGAGGAGTGTCAGGGTCTGGGTGGGTAGGAGTGTCAGGGTCTGGGTGGGGAGGAGTGTCAGGGTCGGGGTGGGGAGGAGTGTCAGGGTCTGGGTGGGGAGGAGTGTCAGGGTCGGGGGTGGGGAGGAGTGTCAGGGTCCGGGGTGGGGAGGAGTGTCAGGGTCGGGGTGGAGAGGAGTGTCAGGGTCGGGGTGGGGAGGAGTGTCAGGGTCGGGGTGGGGAGGAGTGTCAGGGTCGGGGTGGGGAGGAGTGTCAGGGTCGGGGCATGCTCCCCCTGATTATATTTTTTAATCTAGATGCTCTGAGATGGCATTTCAGAGTCCTAAACATCTTGTTGAGATTCTCTGAAATTGGTAGAGTTTAATACTGTAGACATATTTATTGAACACATGGTTGCATCTTGGTCGAGGAAGTTTTAATAATAAAATACGCATTTGTCACTGCGCCGTTTACCATATAAGGCATAATGACAAAATATCTTTAAAGCAAAGAAAATCACTGTAAATGAAAAATAAGCATACAATACATTTTACATCTACATATATATTTATTTTTCATCAATTTGCAGTGATTTTTTTTGCTTTAAAAGACATTTTGTCATTATGCCATGTATGGTAAAAAGGCGCGATGACAATTGCGTATTTTATCATTTTTGTCAATATGCCATATATGATAAAAAGGCGCGATGACGTCATCGTTCCAAGATGGCTGCCTCCATTTATGTTCTTTGCAAATTTTCAATAGGTCATTATCTCCTTTATTTTACATGGCATTTTGATAATTCTTTCAGCTTTTTTCAAATTTTTCAGAGTCCTTTAAAATAAGTAGTGTTTGAAAATAGTGCATCAAGCACTTTAAGGCAGCCGGAGATGAGATCATGGAGGATGAGATCATGGAGGATGAGATGGATGAGATCATGGAGGATGAGATCATGGTGGATGAGATCATGGAGGATGAGATGGATGAGATCATGGAGGATGAGATCATGGAGGATGAGATCATGGAGGATGAGATCATGGAGGATGAGATGGATGAGATCATGGAGGATGATATCATGGAGGATGAGATCATGGAGGATGAGATGGATGAGATCATGGAGGATGAGATCATGGAGGATGAGATGGATGAGATCATGGAGGATGAGATCATGGAGGATGAGATCATGGAGGATGAGATCATGGAGGATGAGATCATGGAGGATGAGATGGATGAGATCATGGAGGATGAGATCATGGAGGATGAGATGGATGAGATCATGGAGGATGAGATCATGGAGGATGAGATCATGGAGGATGAGATCATGGAGGATGAGATCATGGAGGGTGAGATCATGGAGGATGAGATCATGGAGGATGAGATCATGGAGGATGAGATGGATGATATCATGGAGGATGAGATCATGGAGGATGAGATCATGGAGGATGAGATGGATGAGATCATGGAGGATGAGATGGATGATATCATGGAGGATGAGATCATGGAGGATGAGATGGATGAGATCATGGAGGATGAGATGGATGAGATCATGGAGGATGAGATCATGGAGGATGAGATGGATGAGATCATGGAGGATGAGATGGATGATATCATGGAGGATGAGATCATGGAGGATGAGATCATGGAGGATGAGATCATGGAGGATGAGATGGATGATATCATGGAGGATGAGATCATGGAGGATGAGATCATGGAGGATGAGATGGATGAGATCATGGAGGATGAGATCATGGAGGATGAGATGGATGATATCATGGAGGATGAGATCATGGAGGATGAGATCATGGAGGATGAGATCATGGAGGATGAGATGGATGAGATCATGGAGGATGAGATCATGGAGGATGAGATGGATGAGATCATGGAGGATGAGATCATGGAGGATGAGATCATGGAGGATGAGATCATGGAGGATGAGATGGATGAGATCATGGAGGATGAGATCATGGAGGATGAGATGGATGAGATCATGGAGGATGAGATCTTGGAGGATGAGATCATGGAGGATGAGATCATGGAGGATGAGATGGATGAGATCATGGAGGATGAGATGGATGAGATCATGGAGGATGAGATGGATGAGATCATGGAGGATGAGATCATGGAGGATGAGATCATGGAGGATGAGATGGATGAGATCATGGAGGATGAGATCATGGAGGATGAGATGGATGAGATCATGGAGGATGAGATCATGGAGGATGAGATCATGGAGGATGAGATCATGGAGGATGAGATGGATGAGATCATGGAGGATGAGATCATGGAGGATGAGATGGATGAGATCATGGAGGATGAGATCTTGGAGGATGAGATCATGGAGGATGAGATCATGGAGGATGAGATGGATGAGATCATGGAGGATGAGATGGATGAGATCATGGAGGATGAGATGGATGAGATCATGGAGGATGAGATCATGGAGGATGAGATGGATGAGATCATGGAGGATGAAGTTTCCCATCAGACATGCAAGAATATCTGAGAAATAAATACAGAAGTGAATTGAATTGAATGTTGTTTAACGGCTCGTCAACACAGTATAGGTTATTTAGAGCCGCCCCAGAGAGAGGGGAAGGATACATAGGAATCCGATTTACGTCCCAATCCGACGAATGAGGCTAAATAAACAGTACACAATTAAGTCAACCTGAAATGTTTGTAACAAATTAAAGGGACATAACAATTTCTAGTTGTTTATGGAAGTACTTTCCAATTTCTAGTTGTTTTTATGGAAGTACTTTACAATTTCTAGTTGTTTTAATCATGTTAATGGAAGTACTTTACAATTTCTAGTTGTTTTTATGGAAGTACTTTACAATTTCTAGTTGTTTTAATGGAAGTATATTTGCTTTCACCATTTATCTTTATCACCCTTTTAAGCCAGACTAGGCTTATTTTAATGCATATCAGAAATGCCCCAGACTTTATATTGCCTGTAAGTGTATTTAAATTTTTATGCCAAATTTCCCCATGCATTAATTGCCTAAACTGATTAGGAAATCTTTCCTGATTTTTCTATGCTCACTTTTTACTCTTTGCTATGTATACAGTAGTCGTACTACATATTATGGGGCATCCGTGGCCGAGTGGTTAGTCTCTGACTTGAAATCACTTGCCCCTCACCGCTTTAGGTTCGACCCCTTAAGGCCTAGGAATCTTTACGTGAGGAAGCTATCCAGATGGCTTGCGGTACATCAGTGGGTCTACCCAGCTGCCCCAGCTGCCCGCCCGTGCACGAAAACTGCCAAGAGAGGCACCTGGGGTCTCCCTCCACCAATGGAAGCTGAAAGTCGCCATATGTTAGATGTTGGTGTGTAACATATGTGTGTAAGAATTGACTAAAACAACAAAGAAATATGTAAAAAAAAAAAAATCAAGTGTGGGGCATAGTGGGTGGGGTGATGGGGTGAGAGGCGGGAGGCAGCGGGGCGGGGAGTGTTGCTACATATATTTTTAAGAACTGACAAAAGCAACACAGAAATATGTAAAAAAAAAAAAAAGTTTCAAGACTGGGGCGGGGTGGGGTGTGAATTTGGGTTCCATGGGAGCCCAGGGGTTACAGGAACCAAAATTACTTAAGCAGCCCTTGCGATAATGCTATAAGGAAGCTAATGGCCAAATGTGGTTGTGCTAGGGTAAAAATTGTAAGAGATATAGTCTTGTAAACACAGCTTACACGCAAAATTTGATGTGAAATGGGACACATTTTATGGGCTATCATAATTTGCGTTCCATGGGAGCCCATGGGTTACAGGAACCAAAATTGCTTATGCAGCCCTTAAGATAATGCTACCAGGAATCCCACGAACAAATTTGGTTGTGGTAGGATAAGAAATGTAAGAGATATAGACTTGTAAACACAGCTTACACGCAAACCTTGATGTGGGACGCCGACGCCGACGCCGGGGTGATTACATAAGCTCTCTTATTCTTCGAATAGTCGAGCTTATAATAATAATAATTTCTTTATTTAACGAAGGTTAAAAGACATTAAGTTATGCATATACAATATGTATATAAATGTTTCATTTCAATTATGAGGCACATTAACTAAGGTGATAGTTAATTAGAATTTGAAATTGAAATGACGAATTTAATTGAATTGAATGTTGTTTAATTGGAAATTGTCAAATTTTACTTGTATATTTTGATATGCGTTGTGCTGCAGCTAGCCACTACGTACAAATTACCAAACAGCTCGTATATATCGTAGTGTTTCCCCCCTGAGCCACGTCGAGGCTTAATTAATACCAAATGTTACGACTAACGCAAACAATTTCGGTCAGACTTAAAAAAAAAACGGTGTCAGGTTTGATCACTTTCCTTAATTAATGTCATTAATATTATACTTGAAGTTATTGTAAAAAAAAAATCAAACAAACAATTAACACATCTCGGTATTTTAAAAAAAATTAACGACGCAAACAAATTTCAGTGCCAGCTTTGGCCACTTAAAAAAAAAAAACGACACAAGCAAACAGGCTAACACCTTACGACTAACGGTATATCAAAGAAATTACAGACGGTAATACTCGTTTCAGTGAACCGACAGAACGCGTGATATACTTTCACTGATCACACATCAAAGGCATGCTACGGGGCTATAGACTCTTCCGGAAAACTCCCTACTATCGGTAATGGTTTAGTCCAAATTGACCAAATTGACCTACTTTCGTGTTATGGATCAAAGAATATTGCCGCAAGGCATATTTAAGGATATTAGAAGGAGTGTAAAGGGCAATTGTAGATTTTTTTAACGACTGATAGATAAAATATCTGGGACCGATTTAAACAGAGATTTTGAAAAGAAAAACAGTCCGGAGAAACAGATTTCAGTCTGGGAACCGATAACCCGGCGATTTTAGAAGCCCTGATACTCACTTTGATATATTACATTATGTAACAACAAGACACAACAAATCTGAAACAATCGCCCAGCAGCTTCTGTTTTACAGACAATCTCCCTAAGTATCAATCTAGCTGCCTAAGTAAAGTCATCCAATAAACTGGCTGAGTGCCTTATTATTTCAAGTTGTCAGATGATTTAGAGCAATGGAAATAAACAGTTAAAATAACAAATGAATAGAATGAATAAACCAATCAGTTGCAAAATGATAATGTCCACAAAATAGTCTTTATGCTTCAAGTTGTCGTGCAGTTAGAGCAATGGATATAAACAACTGAGGTTACAAATGAATCAATCCATCAAGTCTACAAATTGTTCTTTATGCTTCAAGTTTTCACAGATTCATGCAATGGAAATTAACAATTCAAATAACAAATGAATCAAAGGAATTGAATTGAATTGGATTTTATGATTGCACGAACAGCTATGTCACTGGTGGAGGAAGATCTCAGGTGACCCTCCGGACAATTTCTGTTCACGGGCGGGCACCTGGATCCACTGACACTCCGAAAGCCAGCTGGATAGCTTCTAATTAGTGGCAATTAAGGCCATAAAGTCTACAAAATATTCTTTGTAGCAGGATTAGAGTAGGATGAATTACCCATAAATACATAGAGGATCTTACATGAGTACTCATTCATTATTAAACGAGTTGGCAAAATTATTTTTGCTAATGAGTTTAATAAATTCAATAATGAATCAGTATGAATGTTACATTCTATTTATCACATAACTCACATACCGACTTTTTATTGCTTTTTGCCTGTCGCTTTAACATGCGAAACCGACATAAACCGAGGGAATTGGATCATAGTCATTATCTTTTTTTTTGACAATGCATACTAGGCTTATTTGCGTACTTATATAACTAGTGGCATATCGAAAATATGGAATCGTGTTAGCTTTTCCACTCCCACACCGCAAGTTATGTGATAAAAGAATTTACAAAACAACTAAAGCATTCATGACTTTTGTAATATGAGGAATGGGGTCACTGTGTCCTTTACTGGAATAAGTAAATTCAGCATGACAACTTAAAATGCTGGAAAATGTGTGTTTTTTTGATAATGCTTTAAATGCGTTACTATAGACTTTTTTTTCAGAAGAATCTTACAATTTTAAAATGTCCCAATTCATGAGAAAAATGTCATAATAATTAAATTATGGTATAGCCCTGTAATGTACAGGTATGGTATAGCCCTGTAATGTACAGGTATAGCCCTGTAATGTACAGGTATGGTATAGCCCTGTAATGTACAGGTCTAAAATTTAAATTTACCACATAATTGTATTTTGAATGGAATCTGGTGCAAAATACTTAAACCTTAACACCCTACCTTTATATAATGGACTGTTTTTTCTTTGAATTAAGACCATTCCATTCATGTGACAAAGGGGTGTTTTGGGGAAAATGACTGATCAGCAGCCACTGGAATCCCACTGATATTTTCACTAGGGCATTTCTTTAAAATTTGCTGGAAGTTAAGTGTATGTCAAGCTTGCTGTTAAATGTATTCAGACACAAGTTAAACTGGCAAACTTTACAACATTTTGTATGTCGATCTGCATAACAAATTATATTACCGCAGTTTCCAAAAGCAATAAGAGAAACACTAACAGCTATGTATCCCAAAATGTCATTATAAAATTATGCAAATGACCACCGTTTGTCCGTAGGGATAAGCACTGTGTGGAAATTACCACTTTTCCAGAGTTACACAAATGTCCTATCAACATATAGTCTGGCTTTAATATCATTTATTTAGAAATCAATTATTTACAGAAGTATGTGACAATGAGACGATCAATGTATCTGCTCGTATGATGTTGTCATTGCCCTCCATAACAAGAAATTGGTAGAACTGATGGATGCTCCGAGAATAGAGATACACATGTGAAATAAAATAACTGGATGAAAAATGTAGGAGGAGTTGTGCGGACAAGCTTTATATCTGAAAAACTTCAAACTCCTCAAAAAAAAAAAAAGAAAAAAAAAAGACATTGTGATAATATGAGCTACTGAACATAATGATACTTCCTACTTAAAGTTTCACAAAACTCAGAAGAATAAATGTAAGAGGAGTAGAGCGGAAATACTTCATATTTGAAAAACTTCAAAGTCCAATAACTCTGCCGCATATCGTTTAACTGGAATGGACTGACAATACTAGATCATAGTGATACGTACTTCTATAAAGTGTCATGAAAATCTGCCAAATATCTTCAAACGGAACATCCTGACAGTATGCACTACTAGACATCATTCTGATACTTCCTATGAATATCAGATGAAAAAACGTAGGAGTTGAGTGGGCTAGCTTTAAATTTGAAAAACTTAAGTCCACCAAAACTCATTCAACCGGAACGTCCTGAAATATGCCTTACTAGACATCATACTGATACTTCCAGTGAAGTTTCATGAAAATCAGATGAAAAATGTAGGAGGAGTTGAGCAGACTAAAAAACTTGACATACGGTCATGATGACAAATGCCCCCTCCCCACAACAAGGGGTACCATAATGATTAGCATAGAAATGTTCCATTACGAAAACTATTTCCCCATTCTCACATCACAGAGCTACAACTGTCCCCAGTTAAACAAGGGGTACTGTTATGATGTTCTGGCATGCGACAATGCTATTAGAACTATGGTATTTTCTTCTATTTTCCACAACTAGCCACATTTTTGGAGATACGTTTTAAATTGTGTACTGGTATACTTAAGATGGAAGAATGAATAACATAGAAGAATGATGTGATATTATCCCTTCCTGCCAACCCCAGTGAAAATGGATCTGGAATTCCACTAACAAATACCAGTGATACTGGAATTACAGTGGAATTAAAGAACAAAATTCCAACAGAAGTGGAATTCCAGTGACAAATTCCACCCAGTGAAAAAGTCAATGAAATTCCAGTAGAATTCCAGTGGTATTCAATGGAATTTAGAAGTCCAGTGGCAGTGGAATTCTAGTGGAATTATACATACAAATTATTAATTACCTCACTTTATAAAATATATATTGATAAGGTATCCTTTTTTGTATATTCATATTTTTTTATCATTGTGTGCACAGTTTTTACCAAATTTAATTGTATTTACTTATGATACCACTTCAAATACGGTAAGTATTATAAATAAGAAAATATAATATTTTTTATTGAATTATTCGAAACCAATCTAATATTATATATATGTATGAGTAAAATATATAGATCTAGTCATATAGTATACTAGCCAACAGTGGTTTGTAACTTGTAAAACAAGAGGTCAATGACCTTGAAGCTCTACTGATTGATTTTGATTTCAGGAAGTAGTCGCTACAAACTGTTTTTTTGAAAATCTATTTTTAGCAGTGGTGGCCATCTTGAATTTCCGGCCGACCTGAAATTTTGCTAGGATCAATAAGACATCAAGAGCAACATTCGTGTGAAGTTTCATGAAAATCCGTCAAGTAGTTTCAGAGGAGTAGTCGCTACAAGTTATCATTATATAACTTTTATGTAAACATACATGGCCACTGGCAGCCATGTTTAACGTCAAATCAAAATAATGTTCGTGAATAACCATCATGTCATGCTGATCATTTTAGAAAAAGTCCCATATCAATATCACTTATAGTTTTCAAGAAGTAGTCGCTACAAACTTGTATTTTGAAAATCTATTTTTAGCCATGGCGGCCATCTTGAATTTCCGGCCGACCTGAAATTTTGCAAGGATCAATTAGACATCATGTGAAGTTTCATGAAAATCCGTCAAGTATTTTCAGAGGAGTAGTCGCTACAAGTTATCATTATATAACTCTATGTAAACAAAGATGGCCACTGGCAGCCATGTTTAACGTCGAATCAAAATAATGTTCGACTCGGATAACCATCATGTCATGCTGATAATTTTAGAAAAAGTCCCATATCAATATCTCTTATAGTTTTCAAGAAGTAGTCGCTACAAACTTATTTTTTAAAAAACTATTTTTAGCCGTGAATTTCCGGCCAACCTGAAATTTTGCTAGGATCAATTAGACATCAAGAGCAACATTCCTGTGAAGTTTCATGAAAATCCGTCAAGTAGTTTCAGAGGAGTAGTCGCTACAGGTTTTCATTATATAACTCTATGTAAACAAAGATGGCCGCTGGCAGCCATGTTTAACGTCGAATCAAAACAATTTTCGACAAGGACCAACATCATGTCATGCTGATCATTTTAGAAAAAGTCCCATATCAATATCTCTTATAGTTTTCAAGAAGTAGTCGCTACAAACTTATTTTTTAACGTGGCGGCCATCTTGAATTTCCGGCCGACCTGAAATTTTGCTAGGATTAATTAGACATCAAAAGCAACATTCCTGTGAAGTTTCATGAAAATCCGTCAAGTAGTTTCAGAGGAGTAGTCGCTACAAGTTTTCATTATATAACTCTTATGTAAACAAAGATGGCCGCTGGCAGCCATGTTTAACGTCGAATCAAAACGATTTTCGACAAGGACCAACATCATGTCATGCTGATCATTTTAGAAAAAGTCCCATAGCAATATCCCTTAGAGTTTTCAAGAAGTAGTCGCTACAAACTTGTTTTTTAAAAACCTATTTTTAGATTTGGCGGCCATCTTGGATTTCACATCTACATGAATTTTTGCTAGGATCAACTAGACTTCATGGGCAACATTTCTGTTAAGTTTCATGAAAATCTATTCAGTAGTTTCAGAGGAGTAGTCGCTACAAAAAAAAAGTTAACGGACGGACAGACGGACAGACGGACGCCGGACGCCGGACGCCGCACCACGGCATAAGCTCTGCTGATCTCTGATCAGTAGAGCTAAAAAACACACCCTGGACTCTTAAGAGTATCTCTGCAGATACTTTGTCTGTCTCAGAGACTCTTTTTCAGAGACACAGGCTCAATTGGGTTGCTTGTCATTAATTCCACTGGAATGAAGGTTGAATTCCACTGGTATTGTAGTGGAATTCCACTGGAACCTGGAACCCAGGTAGAATTCTACTGGTATTTAAGTGGAATTCCACTGGTATTGGCTGGAATTCCACTGGTATTTAAGGGGAATACCACTGGTACATTTCAATGGAATTTCTCTCTTTACCAGTGGAATTCCACATCAATACCAGTGGTATTCCAGTGAAATTCTACTTGCATTACAGTGGAATTCCAGTAACTTATTTTCACAAGGGAACACATTGGGGAGCCCACTCCAAGCCCATTCCACACCCCCACTCCACATCCCCACTCCACACCCCCACTCCTCTCCATTAACTGTAAATGTAGTGCCTTTAAGTTACTTGCTTTGACATGCTGTATAATAAATCAATATATCAGGCTTAATTGCATTTGTGGTAGTTAGTGTACCCCTTTACGTAACTATTGTTAGAGGACGCTCAGACGTGGAAGATCCAGTAACTGTAAGTATTCTGATAGCCAACACCATGCAGCCATGACATACCTGCACTGTCAAATTCAGAAGTTAAATCTGTGACAAGTGATATAGCATGGTCATGGCAATCGAATCAAGTTATGCCTTTATGACATTTACTAGTTACCCGCTCTAATATCCATTCGTTTTCTTTAAAAATTCATTTCATCTCACAACACCACTGCCAAAATTATTCTCTCCTGATAGGAGTTTTCTCTGATCAGCCCTACTCAGGATATTGAAATCTTGTATTCTTCAAATCAGTCTGGAAAACATTAACCGCCTTGCACAGTAGCCAGACATTCATTTTTAATCGGAGTGGCTTCCTTTATACAATCGGCACTATGGTAATAAACAAAATATACATCAATCAATAGAAACAGTGGAAAACAATGGGCACCACGAGACATTCAATTAAAACAATGAGAGTGCATGGCCTCCCCTAGACAACTGACCAATCAATCTCTGTCTGAACCAAAGGGACAAGTAAACAATAATCACATGATCACACTATAACCAAACTTAAGGAGAAGAACTTAAGAGCTTCAGGGACATGAGGTGGCAATCTGGAGGAAGCATTATGGGTGACAATCCAAATACGAACGAGCAAATTCAGCGAATTATGAGTCGCCTGTGGGTGTAACCATCTATTTAAAAAATTGCACAGTTGCATTTCCCTCTAGAAAAGCACTAGCTAAATTTCATAAAAATCCATCAAAGGAAAGTAAAGCTATTGAGAAACAAATGTTCAACCATGATGCACCTGCTTCGATGAATTCAGACGCCAAGTTGACGCCGACAACTGAGGTATGGTAGTATGGTTATGGTCATGGCTAGAAACACATTATTTCTTTATTTCAGTTTCCATTACCTTCTCCGAATAAACCTGGGACTTGACTTAACCTATGTACGACCTCAGACTTAATATTGTTTGTGGTAAAACTGGCCCGGTCACAATGTTGCTGATCTATTCGCCAGATAACGGGTAATCAGTGAACCGGTCAACTATACTTCTGTTAGAGGGTGCTGACGTGGAAGATCCAGCATTCTAACACCAGTCATGATAGACCTGCTACTTCAAATTTAGAAGCGAAGTCATTGCTGACAACTGAGGGCGAGCATGGTCATGGCTGGAATCACGTTAGGTCTTTATATCAGTCACTAATGACATTGTATATGTAGTTACCCATTCTAATATCCATTAGTTTCCCTTTGAAATTCATTTTTAAATGCACCTCATCATTGCCATATTCTCTAATGATAGGAGTTTTCTCTTTACAAACTGTAATCAGATTCTTATCATCACTACTCACGATATCGAAATATTTTTTTCTTCAAATCAATCAATAGAGAGCATGGAAAACATTCACAGCATGGCAAGGTAGCCAGATATTCAGTTTTAAACAATCAGAGTGGTTTCCTTTATACAACTGGCAATATGGTAATACAACAAAATATAGATCAATCAATAGAAACGGTGGAAAACATTAGGCACAACGAGACATTCAAACAATGAGAGTGGCCTCCCCTAGACAATTGACCAATCAATCTCTGTCTGCACCAAAAGGAGTAAACAATCTAATGGTCTAATTAATCACATGATCACGCTATAACTAGCTTAAGGAGAAGAAGTTAAGAGCTTTAGGGACAGGAGGCGATCTGTAGGAAGTATTATGGGTGACAATTTAATTACGAACGAGCAAATTCAGTGTATTATGAGTCCCCTTCCACTGTAACCATCTATCTGACCTGAATAATGAGTCCCCTACCACTGTAACCATCTATCTGACCTGAATAATGAGTCCCCTACCACTGTAACCATCTATCTGACCTGAATAATGAGTCCCCTACCACTGTAACCATCTATCTGACCTGAATAATGAGTCCCCTACCACTGTAACCATCTATCTGACCTGAATAATGAGTCCCCTACCACTGTAACCATCTATCTGACCTGAATAATGAGTCCCCTACCACTGTAACCATCTATCTGACCTGAATAATGAGTCCCCTACCACTGTAACCATCTATCTGACCTGAATAATGAGTCCCCTACCACTGTAACCATCTATCTGACCTGAATAATGAGTCCCCTACCACTGTAACCATCTATCTGACCTGAATAATGAGTCCCCTACCACTGTAACCATCTATCCGACCTGAATAATAATCCCGAGCTCAATCCCTTTTATGAGCAGCACCTTTAGGTAACTAAAGTTTGGTTAAATTCCCTAAAGGGAAACTCAAGGGAAACAGAAGTTACTGAGTGGAAACCAATTTTTTCGATTTATTATAGTAACCTTGGACTTTTGACCAAATGACCCGAATAACATTTGCTAAATTTCATAAAAAGAATCTCTCAAGGAAAGGTAAAGTTATTTCGAAACCAATTTATTACTTATAGTATCATCGACCTTGACCTTTGACCAAATGACCCAAATATCAATCGTAAGCTTCCTTTATATGAGCCTTTTGGTAAAGTTTCATTAAAATCGCCCAAGGGAAACTAAAGTTGTTTAATGGAAAACAATTCCTTTATACAGTGACAGTGACCTTGACCTTTGATCAAATTACCAAATAACAGTCCCAGGGTTATTTGTCCATGATCAGCATATTTTTTTTTATTGATATCATGAGATCACTTAAAAGCATTTATCGACATTTGAAACAGATCATATCTGATGCCAGTGGCTATGGACTACTTTCAGACAAAATTGTATTTAACACACTGCCGACATAAAAAATATAACAGAAAAAGTTTATGGTTGCCATGGAAATATTGATACTAATGTCAAAGGGATACCTGATGGTACATCGAGGAGTTCATTTTATTTCCATTACGTGGTCCCGCCTTAATTCCATTAAGCGATGGGAAAGCTTATATTAGCAAGATTTATAACTGATATTTCGACAACAAAACATGTTTGAAAACATTTTTACTGAAAAAATGCGCTAACCTGTTTAAAATAACCTATTAAATGTATTGACTTTACAATATGCAAACTTTATAAGCCGAAATTAAAGTTGTATTTTCCTACCCCAGCCAACCCCGTTTTCTCTTCTTGGAGAAGGGGTTGGATGGGGTATGAAAGTTAATACTCGGACCACGTAATGTTGATAAATACTTCAAGATTATATACTCGGTAAAACAAGTTTTGGACCAGGGCAGTGTTCGAACCAGTACAATGATCGCTGAACCATGACATTCGACCATGACCCTTATTATCTCAGTTGATAATTGACAATAGATCAACAATCAACAATAATTATCGTTTACAATGAAAGTTTGCAAAAAAAATAATAATCTTTTTATTGGTTGCTCGAATGGGTGTAACTGTTACTTTTTATGGACTTTGCAACATTTTTTACAGACCCATTGTGTGTTCGCGATATTTTTTAAAAATCAAATCTTGTTTTGAATTTAATGTTTCTGGTACCAAATTAACCGGGTAGGGTAGACCTTGGTTACTAAAAAAAGATACTTAAATTATGTCCACTAGTTTTTTTTTATATGACTTTATATACCCTGGTCCAAAACTTTTTTTACCGAGTATAGATCTGGGCACTATAATGCAAAATGCAGAAGTCCCAGGTGCTCTTATGAAATTATTTTTTTATAAAGCATTACTTTTAATGAATTATCACAGAGTTGAAAACATTATGGACAAACAATTGGCTTTGAACACACACTAAAACTGATTGCCAGTTATGAAAAACTGCAATTTTATACCCCTGAACCACATCTGTATATAATATTACTTGGACGATCGATTATAATATAATCAGTTGTTTTTTTAATGAAAACCACTTATGTTCTCCTCCTTGAAAAATGATAGCTAAACATATCTGTAAAAAATGACATTAATACTGAATATTGAAAACCAAGAAAAGCATGGCAACATCTATCTACCATAATTGGTTTGACAATTATCACTTGGTAAGCTTCTGGCTAACTTGTTTCAAGTTGTCTGCAGGATTGATCTGATTACAGAAAACGATCCCATTTGTTCAAATGGTTATAACTTATTTACCATATATCTTCTAAATAGGGGCTTCTATTAGGGGAGTCCCTCTCATTTGGGGAAATAATACGGTATATTGAATTTGAAGTGTTTCCCCTCCCCCACCCCATCCCCACCACAACTACATGTAACCATCAGACGAGTCAGTATATAATACTATTGTGTACATGATACCCCACCCAGTCACTTTATTCTGGCATCGGGTTGGTTCAATTATGGTTTACGCCATTTTCAGCACATTTAAGGCTATATATGACGATTGATTTTTTTAAAGGGAGGCAATCCAACCACATTTTCCTGGATAGAACCTCCTGCATCCGTAAGAATCGACACTTTCACACTTACAAGTGGAGCTCCCAGTGGGATTTGAACCCGCAGCGTAAGAAGCCAGAGAAGCTTTCAAAGTCAGCAACTTTACCATCCCAGCTACACATCTCACACTTCTGGCTCAATGAAATTCCACAATAAATGTGCAAATTTATACAAAAACAGGCTTTATAATAAACTTTATTCATTTGTAAGTCAAGTTAAGTCAATAAACTACTTGAGTAAATCATGAAAACAAAAGTATTATCGGTGTTCACCAATGTATGGCTGTTTGTCGCCGATCTTTTTTTAATCGCAGTTTTTCTCCATTATGGCATCGATTTTTCTTCTTTTTTCTTTTATTGCTATCTTGTATAATACGCACTTGCCCCTCAGAGACCGTAAAAGCAGTAAAAAACTGCATACTATACAAGGTAAAATATGGTATTTTATCTAAAATAGACCTCATAATATGTTACTAAAGGGGGAGCATTTATATGGGGGTATGCGGTAGCTGTTTAATTTCACGCTTTAATAAGAACATCATGCTTTAAGAGCAGGCTTAGATAATAAATTCTAATCCAATATTGAATTTGAAATTAAGACAACACAATGCCAAGCTAAATGAATATTGTTCATGCAACTTCACGAACACTCCAGAAAAATCAATTAACTTTGAACCAATTCAGTAGAAATTAATGCAGTGAAATTGCCCTAGAATTTTTTATTTTATTACTGTATGGATTTTTTTTAAATAAATGTCTTTTCATCCCATAAACATTTTAATAAAAGAATTTAACACATGGCAATATTGAAGTATTTATCAAGCTTTAAATGTTTTTATATGTTTTGTATTTAACGTCATTTTCCAGCACATTTTAGGCTATGTATGTTGGTCCATTTTTGGTGGTGGAGGCAAACCTTCCACTTATTCCTGGGTAGAACCAGTACACTATACCTCCCACCATCTGCAAGAATCCACAATGGGATTTGAACCCGCAGTGGAGAGGCGAGAAGGTTTATGATGCAGCGTCTTTATCCCGGCCAGGGCGGCGGCGGCACAGTGACGCAGCGTCTTTATCCCGGCCAGGGCGGCGGCGGCACAGTGACCTCAGAGGTAGATGAAACGAAGGACAAGTACAGATATCTCTCCAAGTGAATCCACATGGTGCTGAGGCCTGCAGCTCTAAAACACAATGGTGCCGTGGCCTTCAGCTCTAAAACACAATGGTGCCGTGGCCTGCAGCTCTAAAACACAATGGTGCTGAGGCCTGCAGCTCTAAAACACAATGGTGCTGAGGCCTGCAGCTCTAAAACACAATGGTGCTGAGGCCTGCAGCTCTAAAACACAATGGTGCTGAGGCCTGCAGCTCTAAAACACAATGGTGCTGAGGCCTGCAGCTCTAAAACACAATGGCAGCCTAATCCACTGACCTACCGAAGCCACTTTATTTCAGATGAACCTGTTCTCAGTATATTTGCCAGCCAACCATGTAGGTGGGTGGCCTTTTTTTTCTTTCTGAAAACAATAGTTCCCTTCTCACTTTCTCAACATGTTTTGAATGCATTTATAGAAGAAAGGTTATATAAAATGAACCTTTTTCATGTATGATGGAACATTTTGTCCGAATAAATTATAGAGACAGAATCTGCTGCTACAGCCAAAACAGTACACTAAACAGCAATTCCCACGCTGACACTCAAGTATAAATAAATGATGCATCATTAGGGAAATGAAGCACAGTTTCCTAAGTGCAGGAAACACAATTTAGTGTCTATTAGTTCTATACATTTAGGAAAACGATCACAGCACCAAACAATTAACATCCTGCTTAGTAGTACAAATATAATCAATGTATCATAGCACTAAACAATTAGAACCAAATGAGAATATCTGCCCGACAAGAAAAAAAATCTTCTAATTTTCAGATTTTTGCATACATTTTTTTTATAACTTAAAGGGACACACGGCAATCTTGAAGTGTTTGACATGATTACCTCGATTTTTATATCCAGTATCATTTTTACTTTTACCCTGGTTACATTTAAATAAATCAAATTTTAAATATTCACTATTTCGTCTTATTATCATGATTATACTATAAGTTTTAATATATTATTGGTGCGGGACGCCGTGAGTTTTTTTATAAAATAAAGATTGCCGTGTGTCCCTTTAAAGTATCAAGTAGGTAAATTCATTTGTTTGTTGGTATCTGTATTCATAACCAAGCTGTGGTGTCGGTCAAATCAACAAAACAGTTCAAAGCAAACTGTTTTAACATATTTACTTACTGTTGATTATATTGCACCAATAATATATTGAAACAGTTGGTAGAATAACGAAGACAACTGAAATCTCAAAACTGTATTCAATTATATGCAAGCAGGTTTAAAGTCTAATTATCCTGGACTTATAAACTGAGGTGCTTATTTTAAAGGCATTTGCTGTAGTTTTCCATGCACAGTTTATTTGGGCGACTTATCTAAGACTATTGGATGGATTTTCCTACAAATTTACAGGAATGTTGCTTTTGATGTCTAGTTGTATTTTTTGTCTTTATTTCTTTTTTTTCTTTTTTCTTTTTTTTATTGTCTTTATTTAAATAAAGGCCTATTATTAGATACATAAAATAGGGAAAATATAGCATTTTGGAAAAGTTCCAACAAAATTAAAAAAAATTAAGCATAATGGTCCGGTTCCAAAAACCAATATTAAATCTCAATATGACCTATAAATTTAATTGAATATATTGTCTAAATATATGTTCAAATAAGTGCCTAGGAAGTTTGAACAAATTCTGTTATTAGGAACATAACAAAAAAGGAAAATATACCATTATAATTTCATACAAAACTTGGCCTTTCAGAATAACCGGCAACATTGTCATAAAAAAATATATTTCTTTTTTTCATTATTATTTTTTATTTTTTTATTTTTCTGATTCATCATTCAAACGATCCAGGAAACCCAACAACCAAGAAATCAAATTGTTGTGGCATTTAGCTGCATTATCTTAGCACCAACCTGCACACACTAGATGAATGTAACCGCCTCCCAGAAGAACACTTTCACTTTAAGGGACAGTTGAGCGTATCTAATTGAAAGCAAGCTTTTAGTAAAATGGATTAAAATCATGATCATATTTATAAATCCCTAGACAAGCATGTCATCCAGTTCAAAGCATTACAAAATGTGCAAAGCGGAAATATCCTGATTTGAAATCAGTTATTAGTTATACAGTAAAAGTAATGTCTCGTCAAAGTTTTTGGCAGGATTTCAAATTTCTAATTTTGCTGCGTTAGCAGAATCAGAAAATATGTCCATGTCACCAAAAACTGTTATTTAACATAAACATGCACTCAGTACAGCAAGGACACTTTGTAACATGAACATGCACTCAGTACAGCAAGGAAACTGTGTAACTATGCAAACTCTAAAAAGAATTTTAAATAAAGAAACTGTGAAAGATAGGCACAGAAGTTTTAACCTCTTGATTATCCCACACTGTGACAACAAGACTGTTATATAGATATCATGTTGTTAAACGCAGTACATCATGCTTTGGGCCCTGCTTTGTTTAAAAACATAAAAAAGTTTATTAAATACTTTCCAGTAAAATAGTGGATTTTATGATTAAAATAAAACCTTATATTTTCATTGTTTATATTTCACATGTGAACATATATTTGTGAAAATATATTTTCACTCAAAATGACATCATGCAACTGTTGACGTCGTTGACGTTAATGACATCATTTTTTTGGCGCATTACGCTTTTCTGCATAAATTTGCAGGTTGTGAGTAGACCTATATAATAAATAGAATACTTGTTGGTTTGTTGTGAATATAGGATTTATTTTCATATCAAAGTGAGAATACTCAAATATTTTCACTCTTGCTAAAGCACTCATGAAAATATAAGTTTTCTCACTTCTCGATGAAAATAAATCCTATATTCACTCAAAACAAATAAATATCCTCTATGTGATTTATTTTGATAAATATCATTTAAAATAAAGAATATCCCTGCAAATACATGTAAATCATAAAAAGAACATATACAGTATAACTATATTCATAACTTTCACATGACATCATCAAAATAATTTGACCAATCAGTGTTCAATAAAATAAAAGACCTCCACATTCTGGTAGGGGGTAAACTCGGTGTTTATTGTTGGTGCTCAACTGACTTTAGCCCTTTATAAAACTAGTTTGTAGTGATCATTATATTAAAAGCTTTGTTTTTTGTATACATCTATGTATCTTCTTTTGGTGTTGTCTGATTTTAAAACACCAATAAGGATACATTTAATTTAAATAATGGTCTAATATTTCATTTTTCATATAGAAATTTAGGATAAAGTCCAAGTTAACCCCTTTATTTTCACCTACTGAATATCTCAACCTACCGGAAGTTGACCGGATGTGAAAGTTATGACTTACTTTGTATTTTATAACTTAAAACATCTACTGCTTTAAACACTATTTATTATCAGTTTTCCATTTATGGAAAAAGGCGTGACGGCATCATCATTCAAAGAATGGCTGCCTCCATTGGTCTTTTTGCACATTTTCAAAAGGTCATTTCTCCTATATTTTTTAAGATATTTTGATATTTTTTCAGCTTTTTTCACGGTTTTAAAAGCCCTTTTAAATGAAACTAGTTCCAGAATAGTGCAACATCCCCTTTTAATTATGTCTATACAATGAGATGGAAAAAAATTAGAACTTTTATTCATCTCGTAAAAATAAACACTGGTTATTCCTGCTTACCCCAAAACATTAGGACTTGAATTGATGAAAAATTGTCATTTTGATGTCATTCTCTTTCTTGACTACTGTAGATAAAAAAAGATTATGTTGGGGGCACACTTGGGTGTGAAGTCACTGGTGCTGGTATATGTTGACCTTGGGTCCAGTTACATTAATGGCGTAGTCAGAGCTCCGGATTAACAACATTTTTGGGGAGTATTTCTACAGGAAATCAGCATTGAACAAATAAATAAGGAGTGAAAATCGGCATAGAAAACTTACAATTCTAGTATAAGAAGGCATATCTTTGAGTAAAAAGCAACGAAACTATAACATTGACTCTTTAAAAAAAAAAGCTTATCTGGATTCCTGCAGTCTCTGTGGGATCCACCAAACCCGCCCCACCACAATCTCAAAACTCGAGTATATAATGACTTTTTTCATCGAGTCTTTTGCATTGCGAAATTTTCAGGACAGTGAATTAGCCAGCCAACCGTGCAGCCAACCGTGCAGCCAACCGTGCAGCCAACTTTTGCGCGGCCATTTTGAAAAATCACGGCGGGTAAAAAAAATAAAATTGTTTTTTTGCTAAAAAACATTTCCAAACTCTTACTTTTTCAATATATAAAATTTACGTTTTGTATACATTTATTGAAGATTTTTTTTACCTTTATCAGTAAAACATAAACTGACCCAGAGACACCAACTTGGCGAGAATTGGCTCTTAGCACTTACTGTGTTTGCACACCCTGTTTGTCGATTTGCACACCCAAATCTTGAATTTCTGCCTAATACACTGTTTCAGGACAGCTGTAATATGTGCTGATCTTTATTTGTGTAAAGTTTCAAGTAACTGCATGACCATTAAGTAAGATTTTCAAAATGTTATAGCTGATCAGCTTCAGCCCGAGATTTCGACTGGTATCTAACACAACTCTCTGCAGCGAATTAAAGCAATGGATTTTATTTGAATGATGTCATCATTTTCCGGCACATTTTAGGCTAAGTATTAAGGTAAATTTTTAGTGGTTCTTTGGTGTGACCTGGCCGAGGATTGAACCCAAAACCTCCTGCAAGTGACACAGGCACTACCAATTAGCCTTCACGACTGTTTAGTAGTAACGGAGAGATCATGAGAGATGCTTCCATGCACTTTTATACGAAACTGGAGCACATTAAATGTGTAATGCATTTGTTTTATATTAAGATTCCGGCATCCACAATCATCTCAGATCACACGCACGTGCAGATCAAAACAGAGATCAGATCACACGCACGTGCAGATCAAAACAGAGATCATAAAACATAAACACAAATAAACATACCTCTCTGTTTTCACTGCATATTTTACATAACCATAGCGGCTGCCTCTGACAATTAATTGTATCTACACCACACTTGGTACACACAGCCTGTGGAAGAAAAGATAAACAACAGATGCAGTTGATCATTCGACTCTAGTCTAAACAAAATTATATGTGTGTTTAAGGTTTCCCGACCAGCCCCGTTTTTAAGGGCCAACCATAAACAATTTATGCCCAAAAAAAGTAAAAATAAACAAAAATTCAATGACCTTGAAGCTCTACTGGCAGGTTATGATAGCTAGATCAGCATTCCTGTGAAATTTCAGGAAAATCTGAAATGTAGTTTCAGAGGAGTATTTGTTTGTTTGTTTGTATGGTGTTTTTACGTCATTTTCAACACATGTAAGGTTATATATGACGGTCCATTTTCTGTGGTGGAGGCAGACCACCCACTTTTCCTGGGTAGAATCAGTACTGTACACCTCCCGCCATCTGTAAGAATTCAGGAGTAATCGCTACAAGTTCTTCTAAATAACTATGTAAACAAAGATGGCCACTGGCAGCCATGTTTAATGTTGAATCAAACGATTTTCCACAAGAACCAACGTCATGTCATGCTGATCATTTTAGAAAAAAAAAACTTATCAATATCACTTATAATTTTCAAGAAGTAGTCGCTACAAAACTCTTTGTTAAAAGTCTATATTTAGCCTTGGTGGCCATCTTTAATTTCCGGCCGAAATGAAATTTTGCTAAGATCAATTAGACATCTAGAGCAACATTCCTTTGAAGTTTCATGAAAATCCGTCAAGTATAATAAGTTTCAGAGGAGTAGTCGCTACAAGTTTTTACTATATAACTCTATGTAAACAAAGATGGCCACTGGCAGCTATGTTTAACATCTAATCAAAATAATTTTCAACAAGGATCAACATCATGTCATGCAATGCTGATCATTTTAGAAAAAGTCCCATATCAACATCTCTTATAGTTTTCAAGAAGTAGTTGCTACAAACTTGCTTTTTAAAAATCAATTTTTAGCCATGGCTGCCATAAAGTCCAGACTCTATTGTACCCATCTCGGTGCGCCCTAAGGCCGATCTGAAATTTTGCTAGGATCAATTGAACATCAAGAGCAACATTCCTGTGAAGTTTCATGAAAATCTGTTAAGAAGTTTCAGAGGAGTAGACACTACAAGTTTTTACTATATAACTCTATGTAAAAGATGGCCGCTGGTAGCCATGTTTAACATAGAATAAAAGAGATTTACAGTACCAACATCATTTCATGCTGATCATTTTAAAAAAAGTCCCATATTAATATCACTTATAGTTTTCAAGAAGTCTATTTTTAGCTTTGGTGCCCATCTTGGATTTCACATTTTCAAGTAAAGATCGGATGGAAAATGGAAAAAAAATTGTGTAAGAATTTACTAAAACAACACAGAAATATTCAAAATAAATAAATAAGAATTGACCAAAACAACACAGAAATATGTAAAATATGTTTCGGGTTGGGTGGCGGGGAGAGAGGTAGGGAGCCCATGCCCCAATATGGGTGAACTTATAATGAATAAGATGAATAATGCTATAAGAAATCCCAAACCAAAATTTGGGTGACATAAAGAAAAATATTTTAAGAGATATAGATATTTACAGCTTACATGCAAACCTTGATCTGCCTCTATTGTACATTTTATGGGCCATCACAATTTGAGTTCCATGGGAGCCCAGAATTTGTAGAAGACAAAATTACTTACGCAACCCTTTACAACATACTATAAGGACAATTCCCAAATTTAGTTAAGACCTGTGAACACAACTTGCAAAATTTGATGTGAAATGAGACACATTTTAAGGGCTGTCAGAATTTGGGTTCCATGGGAGCCCAGGGGTTACAGGAACCAAATTACTTTAGCAGCCCTTACGATAATGCTATAAGGATACTCATGGCCAAATTTCGTTGTGCTAGGATAAGAAATGTAAGAGATATAGACTGGTAAACACAGTTTACACGCAAAATTTGATGCGAAATGGGACACATTTTAAGGGCTACCATAATTTGGGTTCCATGGTAGCCCATGGGTTACAGGACCCGAGATTACTTACGCAGCCCTTAAGATAATGCTATAAGGAATCCCTTGGCCAAATTTGGTTTTACTGAGATAAGAAATGTAAGAGACATAGACTTGTAAAACAGCTTACATGCAAACCTTGATGTGGGACGCCAATGCCGGTGTGTTTCGAATAGTCATGCTAAAAATGCAATACGGGACGCGTGATTTCTATATAGCCCCCTCTTCATTTTGTGAAAGTGGGTATAGCATTGAAAATAGCATTGAAAAAATAAATTAGGAAAATCAGCATTGAAAATTTACAAGTCTAGTATAAAGAGGCATATTGTTTAGTAAAAAGCAACAAAACTATAACATTTACTTTTTAAACAAATCAAAATCAGCTTTGCAGATTTATATAGGGAGTAAAATACTCTTGACATTAAACCTTATCTGAAGCCCTGCATGTTGTTATCAGTTAAGCAAAGTCTTGTCTCACTTTTTTCTTGGGCATGTCTAACCTAACAGTTTGTCTCACTTTTTTATTCGGCATGTCTGACCTAACAGCTATCATCACAAAAGGTTGGGGAAACACTCAAGAGCCCGAACTAATCTCAGAGCAATACACAGAATCACATGCAGTTTATGTTTGACACAGAACCACATACAGTTTATGTTTGACACAGAATCACATACAGTTTATGTTTGACACAGAACTGCATATTACAGTTTATGTTTGACACAGAACCACATACAGTTTATGTTTGACACAGAACCGCATATTACAGTTTATGTTTGACACAGAACCACATACAGTTTATGTTTGACACAGAATCACATACAGTTTATGTTTGACACAGAATCACATACAGTTTATGTTTGACACAGAACCACATACAGTTTATGTTTGACACAGAACCACATACAGTTTATGTTTGACACAGAACCACATACAGTTTATGTTTGACACAGAACCACATACAGTTTATGTTTGACACAGAACCACATACAGTTTATGTTTGACACATAATCACATACAGTTTATGTTTGACACAGAATCACATACAGTTTATGTTTGACACAGAACCACATACAGTTTATGTTTGACACAGAATCACATACAGTTTATGTTTGACACAGAATCACATACAGTTTATGTGGGACTCATCTTGCTTTTCCTTGAAAATCAGCATCTCTCCCCTTAAACAAAAAAAAAAAAGTCTCACCTTTCGGCAATCATCACAGAAGGTTGGGGAGGCACCCAGGAGCCCAAACTCGTCGCCACACAATACACACTGAGACGTGCCGTTACCCATGGCATTCTTCTTCATGTTATCTAGCTTCTCCACTAACCTCCTGCAAAATATTTGGAACATTTAAAGGGACTCAATGGAGGCAAATGGAGGCAATAGCCTTCCCCACCCGATACATACTCTCCATCAATTCATTCACAGTCAAACTGTCAAATTTAAGATTATTATCACTACGTTTCGATGAATGATTTTCTTTGTTCGACGCCATGATAATACTCTCCAGAAGTAGAATTAATTATAGCTTCTCAAGGGAAGTAATTACGACACGGGCAGATATAGAGAATATTATGTCAGTGCCTTTTACTATCAAGTTTATAAGGCGAGGCTTAGAAAACGAAGAATGGCGAGGCTCTACTGAGCCATTCTTCGTTTTCGTGCCGAGCCTAATAAACTTGATAGTAAAAGACACTGACATAATATTCTATTTATCATGTAGATTATCCATATTTTCTGTATGAATTACTATTATTACCTATTTCTCAGAATGGTACGCTTATCGCGGACGTCGCCATGTTGTTTTTTTGTTTTTTTATGACGTCGGGCAAAGTTACGTGCATGACGTCAGATAACGTTACGTACAATAAATGCGGAGGGATTCCGCATTGATTTGCTTTATTGGCCAGTGCCTAATTAAAGAAAAATTGAATAGGTCACCCCTTTATTCGGCAGAAAAGTGCATATCTGCATGATAAAGCAACTTATCGGACAGGGCTATTTGGAAATAATTCTACGACCAGGTCTTATTTACTGACCAATAAGTTGCAATCTTAAAATACTGTTTTAAACCCCTGCCATTTGTAGTATTTAGTATTAAAATACCATATTTCACTTATAACAGTGGCTCCCCTCATTGTAGCGCACCCCTCCCACACCAACCCCCACCCTCAACTCCACCAACCCAACAACACCCACCCCACTCAACCTCTATTTTCAAATATAAAAATGCAATAAAAAACATTTTATACAAGCGCACCGTTGACATTCTACATAGCACCCGGGCGCTGCCATGAGGGGAAATATGATATCTACTTTGATAACAAAACAAGTATTCCCAAAGTTGTATAACCTCCATATATATGAACTAATACCTACGATTTATACATGTACAACAAAATCTTGCAGAGTAATTGACCTTCAAAGATCGAACATTTATATACATTTTAATTAAACTGAACAAAATGAATAATAAGGCTCAATATAGTGCACTTGAACTTTTTATACAAAATTGAGACGTACTGCTTATATAATTCTTCCAGACTGTCTCCAGACCCTTTAAGTATTGTAAAATTGAGGGAAATTGGTTGTATTACTATTGTATAATTCCTCAAAAATGCCTCCTGTCCCTTTAATCATCAGATGGTGAAATTGAGGCATACTGTCATGGTTGTCTTTCTATTTTATAATTCCCTTTAAGCTGAGATGGTAATATTGAAGTTTATAGTCATGGTTGTATTTTTATTTTATAATTTATCTAAATCGCCTCCTGTCCCTTTAAGCTTCAGATGGTGTTGGTCAAGTATTGGTAACTTTAAGTGAGTATAAAATGAGGCAATAAACATTTGGTAAAAGACCAATACTTCTAATAATGATTGATTAAATTGTCACGGGCGGCTATCATTGAGCAAGGCAACTCAGCAACTATATTTATAGTCACTTGGGAATGACTTGTGAGACGTGTGATCGAGTTCCTTTCCCTGGTTTAATGATGCCTGGCAAACTGTGACAGGCCAAGTAGAGAAATTTGGGCTACAACGAGGCATCATAGAACTAGAATGTATTCGGGGTTTTTGTGCCTTCATTACGGGGTCCCTCCTTACTTCCATTAAGCGATGGGAAAGTTTAAATTAACACGATTTTATAATGGATTTTTCGACAAGAAAACACGTTTAAAATAGTTTTTTTACTGAATAAATGCGATAAACTGTTTAAAATTACCTATAAAATGTTTTAATTTTAAATTATGTAAACTATTGAGCCGAAATAGAGGTTTTATTTCATACCCCAGTCAACCACGTTTCACTTCTTGGAGAAGAGGTTGAATGGGGTATGAAAGTTTATGCTCGCACAACGTAATTTTTTTTTTGATTACCCACAAAATTCGTGAGACATGGCATAGAAATATTGATTTATTTAAAAAACGACATTTTTGACATTTGAAATATTGATTTAAATGACATTTTTTCGAACTTCAGAGGGAAAAAATGGTGTTTTTTTCCATATATTTACCCTTTTCCCTCCTGTTCTACAAGATTAATGCAATCTACCGATTGTCACACAGGCATGTTCATTTAAAGGATGAACTTTATTCCAACTTTAGAGGGTCAAAAAATTAAGGTGTTTTTCGCTATTTCGTATATTTACGCTATTTTAAAGTCTCTGACTTGAAATCACTTGCCCCTCACCGCTGTAGGTTCGATCCCTCAGGGGCCTAGGAATCTTTATGTGAGGAAGCTGATCCAGCTGGCTTGCGGAACGTAGGTGGTTCTACCCAGGTGCCCGCCCGTGCACGAAAATTGCCCGGAGAGGCACCTGGGGTCTTCCTCCACCTGGTGAGTGGAAGCTGGAAAGTCGCCATATAACATTAGCTGTTGGTGCGGCTACAAAATCCAATTCAATCAATCAATCAATATTTACCCTATTCTTTCCTGTTCTATTTCGTATATTTACTGTAAGGCTGTATGAACCTTGGTATATTTACCCGATTCTTTCCTGTTCGACGAGCTCCAGGTAGTCTGCCCGTTGAATCACATTCATAATCTGCTCCTGCTCCTCGGCGCTTAAATGCTTCGATCGTTGAAATGAGCTGAACTTGTTTGTGTGGACGGACCAGCCTGTACCAAGCCTAAAACATAAATTTATAGCGAATGTAAAATAAGATACCAAAAATATTATCAGTTTCTAAGAGATTTCTTTATTTTTGCTGCTTACATAATGTATCAGCTGAAGATCAGCTTATCAGCTGAAGATCAGCTAAGACAAAATTGGTTATTTTCTAAATCTTTTTTTTCCGACAAGGTTGAAATTTGTTTTTATGAACTTATGTATCGTATAATCCCTAATAAACACCCCTCCTCTAATAAACGCTCCCCCCTCACCCTCCCACTAACCCCCAATTTTTTCAGAAATGCAAGTTGATCTGTTTCATTCACAATGGAACACACATAATCACTAGAAAACTTAAAATCTGATCCATTAATTGGTTGATTGACATGCAGACTTTGGTTTTCTTGATAAAGAAAATCATTAAATAATGTCTGATTTAACAGTTAAATTATGTATTTTTGGTCTCAAATAAACGCCCCCTTTTCTTTTCAAAAATGTTACACCCCCAGGGGCGTTTATTTGGGATTTTTAAAAATCTATTTTTAGCCATGATGGCCATCTTAAATTTGCAAACAAAACAATTAACCCTTAACCCGCTAAGCACGACTATGATAACCCGTGCATCCTACAATGTCCAGCTGCTGATCAGTCATTTTCCTCAAAACACCCCTTTGTCACATAAATGAAATGGTCTTAATTCAAAAAAAAAACAGTCCATTATAATATGTAGCAGGTTAAGGCATAAAACAAAACAAAACAAGACTTACTTTGCTCGGAGCGCAAGCTGCCGATCATTGGGGCATACCCAGCGATCCATGCCGTTTGCCGTAGATATTTCCCCCATAAAGTTGCACACACAAAATTAAAGACTGATTACTCCATATCCGTGTGTCAATCACACTGTGAACCACCACGCAGCTCACTTCATGCCATCTGTATTGCTTTTATCTGTTAAAATGCTGCGACAAAAAAGTGCTAACAAACAATTATCGGTATTTGTTATCCCTAAGAATCGGTGTCGTTAAGAACAAACAGATGAAATTAATCTACGGTCTTTCGGTAAAATCAGTCTGCAACTAAATTAAATATTTCACACTTATAAACACTTTTGCGGTTAACGACGACAGAATTGACAAACCAATCTCTGCTGATGCTACTGCTACTACTACTGCTGTTGATAATGCTGATACCGTTGTTAATAACAATTCTGGTTGTCCTTACATCATATCCTGTGTCAATTTTCCACAAGTTTTATTTCAATATTAAGTACTCTTTCCTCGTACTCTTCCCTCATTGATTATGAACAAACTGTGTTTTTTCTCAGCTGTCAACATCAGTTGGTGATTGTTTACGCAGGATCAATGCTTGTCTACAAAAGACATAACAAAATATCAAAGAATGAATGCACTGTTATAAATGAAAAGGTTTAGAAACTCCCATTTGTTTTATCTTATCAATGCAAGCCTACAAAATACATCAGTAACTGTTTTGTGTTATCGATGCTGCGGACAGTTCAGGACCTATTGTGATCAATACAACCAAGTTTATTGTACCCAATACACCCACCGAGTGCTGCTTTAGATGACGTGTACACACAGCAATCTTGATTTTTAAAGGGACCTGATTTTTAAAGGGGCACATAGCAATCCTGATTTTTAAAGGGACCTGATTTTTAAAGGGGCACATAGCAATCTTGATTTTCGGCAATCTTGATTTTTAAAGGGACACAGGGCAATCTCGATTCTTAAAGGACAACACGGCAATCTTCATCCTTAAAGGTACACTAGGCTATCTTGATTTTTATACAAGGCAATCTTGATTTAATTTTACTTGATTTTTAAAAGGACGCGCAGTAATCTTGATTTTTAAAGGTACACACGACAACCTTGATTTTTAAAGGCACACACGGCAATATTGATTCTCAATGGTGCGCATTATAATATAAATTAGGTACACAAGGCCCAATCTTAATTCTTCAAGGTACACTATCTTGATCCTTAAAGGTACATAAAGCAATATTGATTCTTAAAGGTACATAAAGCAATATTGATTCTTAAAGGTACACTAGGCAATTTTAATTCTTAAAGGTACACAAGACAATGTTGATTCGTAAGGTAAACAGTCATGGTAATATTAACTCCCCAACTTAGGGAGGGCCACACTTCACAAATACACATGTAATATGAGGTGAAGCATATGTATATCACTAAAAAGCAATTAACTACTTGTCTGTGTATTAAGTTTATCTCAATGGTAAGTCATTTGATACTGAAAAAAGTATGAAAAACAAGAAATGTCGAAGAAAATGACAAATGCCCTCTCATTTGACCTTTGACCTCCAATTGTAACCTTGACCTTGCGGTACTACCCTTATTCATGCACGTGACACACCATCTCATTGTAAAGAACACGTGTGTGAAGTTTCATGGGAATCCCTTCAGGACTTTCACAGTTATGGCAGACATAATTTTTTCAGACCGAAGGACGGGTGGACAAACGGACTGTGGGAGTACTATATGCCCCCTCCCATACGTAAATGTGAAGACATAATGCACTGACTGACCTGCTTTGAGTGAAAATGCCAATAACCTTGTGTTGATGACATATTCAATTAACAGCTTGCCTTTATAACCAAAGAGGAAATCTTTCACTAACTTCGCTAACAAGTTTTTGATACATGTATACGTATAACAAAATCGTTTGTACAAAATCGGTAATTGGTTAACATTTAGCCATAATGTAAATACACGTGTTGATCACCTCACTGTTAGTTGCTGAGAAAGTACAAAAAGAAACAAAACCTTCTTTTAAAACATGCAAAATATATCTTAAACTTGATAAATATAATGAACAGTAACCCTAAGCTTTATATTAGAAGAGAAAATATTTTGCTAACTCGCTCAGGTCCACTCTCGATATATATAATTTTATATGCATATTTGCAGGGAAGAGGTAGATCCCATATGGGTGTTAAATTTTGTATTTTAGTTTCAACTTATTCAAATAAGTGATCAAAATAAGTTCAGAGAGCTTTTGTTACAACTGATGTAAAATTGATTGTAACGAAAACTCTCTGAACTTTTTTTAATCACTCTCGATGTCTTCCTGCAGATGATTGAGCGTCTTGTTCAGGACACAACATATATGGTCATGACTTACAGTATTCTATACCTGTCATAAGCTATTCGCTTCTGAGGTACTTCTTGATTGACTACCTGGGTAGAACTAAGCAATGCAGATAAAGTGTCTTGCTCAGGGACACAACGCATATGGTTATGATGGGGACTGAACTCACAACTTTTTGATTCTGGCTCAAACACACTACCACTAGACCACAGCGATCCACTTTTAATTTTGTATTTTAACAACGACTGTCAGAATACGTTATGTCCCTGTAAGACAAGATAGTTCCAACCTGTCAGACAAATCCTATTAACACATACTAATATCGGAAGTGGGGCGTCCGTGGCCGAGTGGTTAGAGTCCCTGACTTGCAATCACTTGCCCCCTCACCGCTGTAGGTTCGATCCCTCTGGGGCTTAGGAATCTTTATGTGAGTAAGCTATCCAGCTGGCTTGCGGAACTACGGTGGTTCTACCCAGGTGCCCGCCAGTGCACGAAAATTGCCCGGAGGGGCACCTGGGGTCTTCCTCCACCAGTGGAAGCTGGAAAGTCGCCATATGACCTTAGCTGTTGGTGCGACTATAAAATTCAATTCAATCAATCAATCTAATATCGGAAAGTTTTATATGCAAAGTGGGAAAATTGGACTGCATGGTGGACTTGGAATCAGGAGATCGCCTGTCTGAGTCTCACACGCACCACTGGGTTTCGTTGGGCAAGTCACTTTATATAAACCTTGCCCAGACTAAACCAGACAGTCCCAGGTAAACACGTCCACAGTCCCAGGAAAACACGTCCACAGTTATATCCTCTGAGATGGTTAAAAACATGTAGGAATTGCATTTTTTTTTTATTGAGCACTTTTAAGTTGTTTGTATGGCATTTTAAAATGATGTAAAACGCCATACAAACAAACAAGTCACAATCAATTAAACTCAATGTAATAGCAATCGAAAACTTAAATACCTATAATGCGTTCATGAGCCGTATTTTTAAACAACATTTAGTACATTCTTTGCAGGCAATGTATTATTTATTTATTCTCTGCTAACTAAATATGAAAGGTAATTTACAATTATTGTAAGAAATATATGTCTTTTTTTTTGTCAACACATTTCATCTTTCTTTGTTATATGTAACCTATATTTTTGCATAGGAAATACAATTTTTCATTATCAATTCCTTGAAACAATTAACATTTGCATTTGTGCAACTCCAGCCTAGTTTTGAGTGTCATGTTCATCATGAAAAAAGTGTTCCCATTTAAGTGACCTGTTTTTTTTCTTTGCATCAGTTTAATAGGTAAATAAGTGTATCATGGCCCATTTTAAGCCAATGGATCAGTAATCTGTATATACATCACCTGGGATGCTTTTAATCCAGGTCTTTATGACAATTTTCCTTTTATTTTAGATTCTCGTGATGTATTTTCATAAACCTTTTTTACCATTCCCTTTCAACATATTTATTTTTTTGCTGGCATAAAACCTGGCTTGTAAAGAATTTGATTTGCACATTAATGGGTCGAGAGCAAAAATCGAAACTGTGCTATTTTACTTGGTTTTATACATTTCCATACATCAATGCTTAACTATTCTATATGGTTCTTTTTTTATAAATAGTTAACAATACTTTTGCTTTCCCTCCTCAACATGCATGATCACCATCCATCATTTCCTGCTTACCGGTAATAACATCGCTATTTAAAAACAATTTAATTACATGAAAGAGGCCTACCGTCGGACTAGAATGCATTAATATGAAAGCGTATAATATCGTTTTTTCTATACAGCCAACCCAGAGAGCAAATCAGTAATGTATAGCTATAAGACACGCAAGCTTATCATTATTTTTATAGAGATAAATGTAATTGGGGCCATTAATACTAACAATAATTATATACTGACCCTGAACGAAAATTAATGCACCAGTAGATTATATGGGTATTAAACTTTATTGCTTAAATAATTATAATAATAACTGCACACTTCGAAATTGACAGATATTACTGTATTTGTCGGCGTATAACGCGCATGCGCAGATACTGCGCACACTGACTTCGGAAAAAAACTTTTTTTTGTACTGCAAATCGCACACAAAGTTTTGTTTTCTATTTCAGAACAGTCGATCGCCATTTTGAAACCTTGGCCAAAGAGCAATTGTAAAATGAAATCTGACTGGCTAAAAATGAGCAGCATGTTAGACTGTGTTTGTGTTATTTACTCAGTTTCATTAAAGCATTCCCAAATCTCCCGTGTTTCTTATGTTGTCAACACCTACTCAAACATGTCAACACCGACTCAAATTCCTCATCGCCGACGCAAACTTCTCAAGTAATTATTAACAGTCAATGACAATTAAACAAACTATAACCAATACATTCAAACTATCAATAGATTGAAAGTAAACAATTTTGTATTCGAATTATACTGATCAATTTTCATAGTACCATTGAACAAACATTCAGTAAACCCGTCTTCACTTTAAATTCCCAGCCTCGTTTTCGTTACAAATTTTTGCTACACAATGCACAACAATATTTATCATATTTCTTCGTAAATAATCAATGAATACCAGATGAATCTTAATTGTATCTGTTATTACAGTAAACCTATCAAATGCATATCCCAGCCTCGTTTTCATTACAGAAAACAGGAACAGGCCAACTTTTGTTCGATTTATACTTGCTGGAAGACAGCGACATACACTGCTGCACAGCATGTTTGAGGGAAATGCCATACTCGCAGTGAAGCTGGAAAGCAGCGATCATACAATGCTACACAGGATGTTTGAGGGAAATGCGATACTCGCAGTGAAGCTGGAAAACAGCGATCATACACTGCTGCACAGCATGTTTGAGGGAAACGCGATACTCGCAGTGAAGCAATATAGTAGTGTCGTATGTTGGAAATCACTGGATATCAAAATTCCCAACCTCGTTTTCGTTACAAATTTTCAATACACAACAAACAGCGATATTTTTATCATATTTCTTTGTAAATGATCACCAAAACGCAAGGTGAATCGTAAGATTATTTTGTTATAAAAGTAAATATATCAAATGCATCATAATTTGTTCAGAAAATAAGAACAGAAGTGGCCAACTTGTGTTTGCCTTATACTGGCTGGTAAACAGCGGTCATACATGATCTGGTGTTCACATTCTTTTGCTTGACTTTCGCTGGAAACAATTATAAGTAAACAGCCATTTGTTTAGGATAATCCAAGGAAGCGTGAGCTATATGCTAACAAATACGGTAATTGCAAACAATGACTGTCTCAGAAGTCCTAAATATGGTGTATAGTGTTCAATTAAAGTCACACGGGTAGAAAACAAAAGTCACACATCTTAGTACCGGGTATGTCCAACCGTTTTACTATTCCTAGGAAATCATCCCAATGTCACGTAATTCCAGCAAGATTAAGGTCACTTGTAACTCTGGCTGAGTGTGGCCTGGCATTATCTAACTGGAATAATGTGATGTCAGCACAAACTTATTTTAGATTTGGGTGAAATAAAGAGTTTAGCCCGAAAAATAAATAATTTGTATGTGTGTTAAATATCCACTAGCCAAACACTATTCGTTTCCAACCAAAGAAAAAGCATTTTTAAAATCTATTTTAAGTCGTGATGGCCATCTTGCATTTCAGACCGACCTGAAATTTAAAATTCCTGTTAGGCTTTATGAAAATCAGACCTTTAGTTTTAGAGGAGCCATCACAAGTATTTACTGTATAACTCTATAAAAACAAATATGGCCGCTTAATCAGTTTTGAAGTTCAGCCAGACATACTGAATGACCTGTATATAATTGGCAAAGATCAAGTTTTAGAGGGATTTTTTTTTTATTCAGGTTGATGCATCCATACGTCTTCTGAGTCATTGATTTTTTCTGACCAAATTCCATTAACAACAATTTCTCATTTCATGTTTCACTGACTTTTTTTAGTACAGAGACGGAAAACCACAGAAAAAAATGAAGCCTATAAGACCGACTGCATACAATTTGTTGACCTGCTGTTTTCCTGCCTATCCACGAAAAACGAAAATAATCCTTCCCAAATCTTGTTTATAGGTCTCACTACACAGTTAGCTCCCTTGAAAGTCACCGTAGGATAAAACTTGCGCCACAAAAATTGGTAGTGTTCGGTTTTAAATATATTTAATAATTGCAGACAGATATATGTATTGCTGTTGCAGGTGAGATGAACAGTCTGAATTTGGATGTGCAGCTTTTAGATGACAGTGACTGCCACCAAAATATGGCAGTTTTATGGGTACTGAAGTGTAGAAATTCTGGTACAAACTCTGGAGTAAAAGCCCAAAATAGTGCAATGGATGCCACCACTCAAATTAAAAAAAAAACAAGCTGGTCAACGTACCAGATTTTGTACAGTTTTGTGTGGGAAAATGACTGTGTTTCATAAAAAAGTGACTTTTAGCTTGGAAACTGGAGGTTGGAAATAGCCCGGTAAACTTTAGTCATATAGGCCAACATAGTAAAATTGCACTGTGTAGTGAGACCTAAATTATAGCCTTTCTATTTAATGATAACTTGTCTGGCTATATATCTTCGCTAGTTTTTCTTTCATTCGATAATGTTTACAGTCTTCCAAAACAAAATCATCTTATCGACTTGGTAATTAACCTACCAACTTACGAAATCTTTGTTCGGGACAAAGAGAACACATTATTACTTAAGGATGGTCCTAAAACGGAAGATCGATGAAAATAAGTTACCAGTAAAGCTTAAGAAGAAGAATATTGAGTGCAAAAAAACACTATTTTGGCAAGATGAACACATAAAGCCTGCTCTTACAGCAATCTGAAGCATTCATGCAAACTTATTATTTAAGGATCGGCCATAGATTGCAGAAGAAAGTGGGTAGTACGATTTAAGAACAAGAACACAAAATATAACAAGAGCATCGCCTAGCCGTCATTTTATTGTTGTTGACCTAATATTTTGAAAGTTATTGGCCACGGTCACTTATAAAAGACAAGGTTAAGTTCCAAGTTAAATAATGTTTTATAGGCCTTTATCAGACGTATTCAATGGCCATGGTCACTTGTAAAAGACAAGGTTAAGTTCCAAGTTAAATGATGTTTTATAGGCCTTTATCAGACGTATTCAATGGCCATGGTCACTTGTAAAAGACAAGGTTAAGTTCCAAGTTAAATCATGTTTTATAGCCCTTTATCAGATGTATTCATTGGCCACGGTCACTTGTAAAGACAAGGTTAAGTTCCAAGTTAAATCATGTTTTATGGGCCTTTATCAGATGTATCATTGGCCTCGGTCACTTGTAAAAGACAAGTTTAAGTTCCAAGTTAAATCATCTTTTATGGGTCTTTATCAGATGTATCATTGGCCACGGTCACTTGTAAAAGACAAGATTAAGTTCCAAGTTAAAACATGTTTTATGGGCCTTTATCAGATGAATCATTGGCCACGGTCACTTGTAAAAGACAAGATTAAGTTCCAAGTTAAATGATGTTTTATAGGCCTTTATCAGACGTATTCAATGGCCATGGTCACTTGTAAAAGACAAGGTTAAGTTCCAAGTTAAATCATTTTTAAGGGCCTTTATCAGATGTATTCATTGGCCATGGTCACTTGTAAAAGACAAGGTTAAGTTCCAAGTTAAATCATGTTTTATAGCCCTTTATCAGATGTATTCATTGGCCACGGTCACTTGTAAAAGACAAGGTTAAGTTCCAAGTTAAATCATGTTTTATGGGCCTTTATCAGATGTATCATTGGCCTCGGTCACTTGTAAAAGACAAGGTTAAGTTCCAAGTTAAATCATGTTTTATGGGCCTTTATCAGATGTATCATTGGCCTCGGTCACTTGTAAAAGACAAGTTTAAGTTCCAAGTTAAATCATCTTTTATGGGTCTTTATCAGATGTATCATTGGCCACGGTCACTTGTAAAAGACAAGATTAAGTTCCAAGTTAAAACATGTTTTATGGGCCTTTATCAGATGAATCATTGGCCACGGTCACTTGTAAAAGACAAGATTAAGTTCCAAGTTAAATCATGTTTTATGGGCCTTTATCAGACGTATCATTGGCCACAGTCACTTGTAAAAGACAAGGTTAAGTTCCAAGTTAAATCATGTTTTATGGGCCTTTATCAGACGTATCATGGGCCACGGTCACTTGTTAAAGACAAGGTTATTATCAGATGTATTCAATGGCTACGGTCACTTGTAAAAGACAAGGTTAAGTTCCAAGTTAAATCATATGTTTTATAGGCCTTTATCAGATGTATCATTGGCCACGGTCACTTGTAAAACACAAGATTAAGTTCCAATTTAAATCATGTTTTATGGGCCTTTAACAGATGTATTCATTGGCCATGGTCACTTGTAAAAGACAAGGTTAAGTTCCAAGTTAAATCATGTTTTATAGCCCTTTATCAGATGTATTCATTGGCCACGGTCACTTGTAAAGACAAGGTTAAGTTCCAAGTTAAATCATGTTTTATGGGCCTTTATCAGATGTATCATTGGCCTCGGTCACTTGTAAAAGACAAGTTTAAGTTCCAAGTTAAATCATCTTTTATGGGTCTTTATCAGATGTATCATTGGCCACGGTCACTTGTAAAAGACAAGATTAAGTTCCAAGTTAAAACATGTTTTATGGGCCTTTATCAGATGAATCATTGGCCACGGTCACTTGTAAAAGACAAGATTAAGTTCCAAGTTAAATGATGTTTTATAGGCCTTTATCAGACGTATTCAATGGCCATGGTCACTTGTAAAAGACAAGGTTAAGTTCCAAGTTAAATCATTTTTAAGGGCCTTTATCAGATGTATTCATTGGCCATGGTCACTTGTAAAAGACAAGGTTAAGTTCCAAGTTAAATCATGTTTTATAGCCCTTTATCAGATGTATTCATTGGCCACGGTCACTTGTAAAAGACAAGGTTAAGTTCCAAGTTAAATCATGTTTTATGGGCCTTTATCAGATGTATCATTGGCCTCGGTCACTTGTAAAAGACAAGGTTAAGTTCCAAGTTAAATCATGTTTTATGGGCCTTTATCAGATGTATCATTGGCCTCGGTCACTTGTAAAAGACAAGTTTAAGTTCCAAGTTAAATCATCTTTTATGGGTCTTTATCAGATGTATCATTGGCCACGGTCACTTGTAAAAGACAAGATTAAGTTCCAAGTTAAAACATGTTTTATGGGCCTTTATCAGATGAATCATTGGCCACGGTCACTTGTAAAAGACAAGATTAAGTTCCAAGTTAAATCATGTTTTATGGGCCTTTATCAGACGTATCATTGGCCACAGTCACTTGTAAAAGACAAGGTTAAGTTCCAAGTTAAATCATGTTTTATGGGCCTTTATCAGACGTATCATGGGCCACGGTCACTTGTTAAAGACAAGGTTATTATCAGATGTATTCAATGGCTACGGTCACTTGTAAAAGACAAGGTTAAGTTCCAAGTTAAATCATATGTTTTATAGGCCTTTATCAGATGTATCATTGGCCACGGTCACTTGTAAAACACAAGATTAAGTTCCAATTTAAATCATGTTTTATGGGCCTTTAACAGATGTATTCATTGGCCACGGTCACTTGTAAAAGATAAGGTTAAGTTCCAAGTCAAATCATGTTTTATGGGCCTTTATCAGACATATCATTGGCCACAGTCACTTGTAAAAGACAAGGTTAAGTTCCAAGTTGAATCATGTTTTATGGGCCTTTATCAGATGTATTCATTGGCCACGGTCACTTGTAAAAGACAAGATTAAGTTCCAAGTTAAATCATGTTTTATAGGCCTTTATCAGATGTATTCAATGGCCATGGTCACTTGTAAAAGACAAGGTTAAGTTCCAAGTTAAATCATGTTTTATAGGCCTTTATCAGATGTATTCATTGGCCACGGTCACTTGTAAAAGACAAGGTTAAGTTCCAAGTTAAATCATGTTTTATGGGCCTTTATCAGATGTATTCATTGGCCACGGTTACTTGTAAAAGACAAGGTTAAGTTCCAAGTTAAATCATGTTTTATGGGCCTTTATCAGATGTATTCATTGGCCACGGTCGCTTGCAAAAGACAAGATTAAGTTCCAAGTTAAATCATGTTTTATAGGCCTTTATCAGATGTATTCAATGCATTATGCTGAAGATGTGTACAAGGTTTCATTGTTGTAGATCATATACTTTGAAAGTATTATAGGCCACAAGCCAAAAGGTAACAGAGACAGACAGACGGACGTACGTACGCACATACAGGTGAACGGTCAAATGGAAAAGAGTAAGAATTTCCATAAACAAAGGGGCCATACAAATAAAGGGATAAATTTAACTCCATTTTAACTGTACGGACGGACGGAAGGATGGACAATGCCACAATATGATACATCGACACAGGCATATAAAACAAATAATTTCGGCAAGACTCTTTTTTTTTTTCAGTTGCCAAAAAAGAGCAAACCCATTTAATCTCCCCGTGAATGAGTGTGTTGTCAGGGACGACCATCCCACCACATACTTTACAAAATTTCGGCAAGACTTAATTACACAAAGTCTGCTCTTAATACGGCAATTTTAAGCATTCATGCAAACTTGATTTGGGGAATAAAACAGATAGAGCAGGAAAATAATGGTAATGGAGGGATTACCCGTCTAAGGCATATAATCATATCTGGTCTGCAAAACGCGAAATAATCCCAAGAGAGACAAGTTATGGATCTTTCTTGCCAGAATTGGGCTAACTGCCGATACGTTTGTTACAATTTGTCTGTCACATCCTTATATTTTCAGACAGTTTTGTGCTTGGAGACTGTCACATTTCGCACCACCCCCGAATGAGGTGCATAAATAGAACTGTTTTGATGCAATAATTGTAAGGAGACACGCACTAACTGGACAAGAAGACTATACTTAGTTTTAAAACTTAAAATTATTCAACATATCTTGTCAAAGTTTTAAGCAACAAAATTGCTAAATTTCACATCAAAAAAAGTTATATCAGATTATAACCACATGCATATATTGTGATTAAAATATAATGCATAAATATGATGTGCCTGTTAAATACATAAATTTACCAACGATTCATATATGTCAAAGTTTTAAAGATGAATGGCCACCCTTTTTGTAATATTATCGATTAACAAATTTAACTCTTAAACATCTTATGAATATTTCTTGATAGTCCTGGAGAGAAACAATTTATATTTAAAACCGCTACTAAGTTGTATGTAAAGATAAGTATTATTTGCAGGAAATACTACTTTTACCACTGCGTGACTTCACGGGGGAAATGAGGTAAATCTGAACTGTATAGCTGCACAACTATTGCCAGATAATTGATAAATACATTTACCTGTTAAAAGTTTTCTAGGTCCTCAAATAATATTGTATTCTTGCTTTTCATAGATATTGCAATGTGTGAATTGTAAATATCTATTGTTGTGTATTGATTTCGATTTTAATAAACATAAACATGTCCAAGAAACAAAACATGGCCAGAGAACTTTAAGTAACAAAATTGCTAAATTTCACATCAAAAAAAGTTGTATCAGATTATAACCACATGCATATATTGTGATTAAAATATAACGCATAAATATGATGTGCCTGTTGAATACATCAATTTACCAACGATTGACATATATGCAGAGTCAATTATGGTTCAATTTAATGATTATTTAGTTTTTAACTTGTAATTCAATACAAAAAATAATTTACATTCCCTTGATAATTTCTGTTAAAAAAAAGTAGCATCTAATTTCAAATAAAATTTGAATCCCACAGGGAGCTTGACTTGTGAGAGAGGGCTGGGGTGGCGCAGTCGGTAGCGCGGCGGATTTGTAACCGGAGGCCCCGGGTTCAATCCTCCGTGGTGCCACTGAGTTCCGTCGGTGTGTTCTTGGGCAAGACACTTTCCCTTAGCTTCGTCCGTCGGATGGGGACGTAAACCGGGCGGTCCCGTGTATCGGTCTATCTTCCGAGGAAAGAACCATAGGAATCTATTCGATAATAAGAGTAGGGCAGGTTCCCGGATTCCTATGTATCCTTCCCCTCTCTCTAGGGCGGCTCTAAATAACCAATACTGTGTTGATGAGCCGTTAAACAACATTCAATTCAATTCAATTCGACTTGTGAGAAATTGCCGATTGCTACCCAGTAATAAGTGGGTGGTATGCCGGCACCACTAAAACATTGACCGTCATACATGGTCTAAAATTACGTTAAACATCAAATAAATAAACAAATTAAATGAACTTCATTTTCAAGCAGGCAAAGCTAATGTGCACACATCCAATGTGTCTCAACAGAAAATTGTTGTGTGTCCCTTTAAACTCATTTTCAACTGAATTGGTATGTCAAATGTGCATTAATAGGTGATTATTTCAAGTGTCTGCAAAAAATGTATGTTGTCTTTATAACACATGGTGATTCTTCACGAGATGGAAGATGTAAGGGTTTTTTCACGAACAAGCGGATATATGCAGAAAAAGAGCCGTTGGAGAACAGCGCAGCTCGACTATTCAATTTTTCAGAGAATAATAAATTATATAGTCAGAATATACCATCAGAAAACACGGCTAAAACAATGTGGGGGTGGGATTGGGAGGCAGGGCGGATATAGAAACTCGGGCCAATATAAAATTATTGTTGGAATCTCATACAAATTATAGTAAAATTTGAGGCGGTGTGCAAAATTTTATTTTTATCAGGTTTAATCCAAAATTGCTGTCATTTTAAAAGAAATTTGTGGTCGAAAGGCAACTCGGGGAGGAAGAGGTTAATTCTGGGAATTTTTATTGTGGCCTCATTTCAGTTTTTTTTATTGATATTTCATCTGTGTATCTGAATTTAATCTGAATTGTTTTATATGTAAATGATTGCGTTCAAATTAAAATTTTAATATCCAAATAATGGAAGATAAAATGAAAACAATTCCCCTCCCCTGCCCTCCATGTGAAAGGAGCCCATAAACCAATGGGAGGCAGGGCAGGGGGCGCATCATTGATATCGGTGCAGATTTGATAAAGCAAAACAACACAGACATGTAAAAAAAAATTATGATGGGATGGTTGGTGGGTGTGGGGGGCAAAACATACTGATAAACTGATAAAACAAAACAACACAGATATGTGCAAAAAGAAACAAAAAGAAACATTCGGGTGGTGGTGATGATGGGGTGGTGGGATGGTTGAGGGGTGGGGGGCTAAACATATTGATCAACTGATAAAACAAAACAACACAGAAATATAGAGAAACACGTAAAACAAGAGGTCAATGACCTTGAAGCTCTACAGGCAGGTTCTGAAAGCTAGATCGACATTCCTGTGAAGTTTCATGAAAATGTGTCGAAGTATTTTCAGAGTAGTCGTTACAAGTTTTTATAACTTTGTAAACAATGATGGTCACTGGCAACCATGTTTAATGTCAAATAATTTTCAACAAGGACAAACATTATGTCAAACTGATCATTTTAGAAAAAGTCCCATATCAATATTACTTATAGATTTCAAGAAGTAGTCGCTACAAATTTGTTTTTAAAAAACTATTTTTAGCCATGGTGGCCATCTTGAATTTCGAGCCAACCTGAAATTTTGTTAGGATCAACTACACATCAAGGGCAACATTTCTGTTAAGTTTCCTGAAAATCCTAGATAGAGGAGTAGATGCTACAAGTATTTACTATATAACTCTTTGTAAACAAAGATGGCCACTGGTAGCCATGTTTAATGTCAAATCGAAATGATTTTCGACAAGGATCAACATCATGTCATGCTGATCATTTTAGGAAAAGTCCAATATCAATATCACTTACAGTTTTCAAGAAGTAGTCGCTACAAACTTGTTTGTTAAAAACCTATTTTTAGCCGTGGCGGCCATCTTGAATTTCCGGCCGACCTGAAATTTTGCTAGGATCAACTAGATATCAAGAGCAATATTCCAGTGGAGTTTCATGAAAATCCGTCAAGCAGTTTCAGAGGAGTAGTCTCTACAAGTTTTTACTACATCTCTATAATAATGTAAACAAAGCTGGCCGCTGGCGACCAAGTTTAATGTAGAATCAAAATGATTTTCGACAAGGACAAACATCATGCCATGCTGATCATTTTATAAAAATTCCCATATCAATATCACTTACAGTTTTCAAGAAGTAGTCGCTACAAACTTGTTTTTTAAAAATCTATTTTTAGCCGTGTCGGCCATCTTGAATTTCCGGCCAACCTGAAATTTTGCTAGGACCAACTTAACATCAAGAGCAACATTCCTGTGAAGCTTCATGAAAATCCGTCAAGTAGTTTCAGAGGAGCAGTCGCTACAAGTTTTACTATATAACTCTATGTAAACAAAGATGGTCGCTGGCAGCCATGTTTAACGTCAAATCAAAATAATTTTCGACAAGGACCAACACCATGTCATGCTGATCATTTTAAAAAAAAGTCCAACATCAATATCACTTATAGTTTTCAAGTAGTCGCTAGGTTCAACTAGACTTAATGGGCAACATTTCTGTAAAGTTTCATGAAAATCCATCCATTAGTTTCAGAGGAGTACAATAAAAAGTTTACGGATGGACAGACGGACATTCTAACAATTATAGTCTTAAGTGGCTAATTCAATGCAAAATTTATAGCCACATAAACTCAAATTAGCCACATAAATCCAAAATTGGACATGTTTTATGTGACTATAATTACTTCCTAACCCTAATGACACAGAGTCCAAAGCACTAAGTGGCTAGACACCTAAGTACCATTTTGTTTGCTCGGACAAAACAACACAGAAATAATTTTATGTATTAAAAAAAAAGAAGACTTTCTAGTGTATGTGGGGGAGGGGGAGTGGGAGGGGGAGTAGGGTGGGGGAGTGCAACATAGGTATATGTGTAAGAATTGACCAAAACAACACAGAAATATGTTAAACAAAATTGAGCTTCGAGTGGGGGGTAGGGTGTGTGGAGCGGGGTTGGGGGTTGGGGTGCGGGGTGGAGGGGCAACATAGGAATATGTGTAAGAATTGAACAAAACAACACAAAACCATGTAAGAAATCCCAACCAAAATTATAAATATATACAACAGCTTACACGCAAACCATGATCTGCCTTAATTTATTGCACATTTTATGGGCCATATAGGTATATGTGTAAGAATTGAACAAAACAACACAAAAATATGTAAGAAATCCCAACCAAAATTATAAATATATACAACAGCTTACACGCAAACCTTGATCTGCCTTTATTGCACATTTTATGGGCCATATAGGTATATATGTAAGAATGCAACAAAACAACACAAAAATATGTAAGAAATCCCAACCAAAATTATAAATATATACAACAGCTTACACGCAAACCTTGATCTGCCTTTATTGCACATTTTATGGGCCATCACAATTTGGGTTGCATGGGAGCCCAGAATTTACAGAATACAAAATTACTTACGCATCCCTTTACAATATACTATAAGGAAACCAATTCCCAAATTTAGTTGAGGTAGAACAAGAAATGCAAGAGATATAGACCTGTAAACACAGCTTACATGCAATATTTTATGTGAAATAGACACATTGTAAGGGCTATGAAAATTTGGGTTCTATGGGACCCCAGCGGTTACAGGAACCAATATTACTTAAACAGCCCTTTAGATAATGCTATAAGGAAGCTCATGACCAAATTTGGTTGTGCTAGGGTAAGAAATGTAAGAGATATAGACTTGTAAACACAGCTTACACGCAAATGGGACACATTTTATGGGCTATGAGAATTTGGGTTCCATGGGTGTCCATGCAGTACAGGAACCAAAATTGCTTTTGCAGCCCTTAAGATAAGCTATAAGGAAGCCCATGGCATAATTTGGTTGTGCTACGATAAAAAATGTAAGAGACATAGACTTGTAAACACAGCTTACACGCAAACCTTGATGTGTGACGCCGATGCCGGGATGATTACATACGTACGGAGAAGACCAAGTCAACATACGACGTCATCATGCAAACATATTACGCCATCATGCAAACACGTGACACCATTATACAAACATACGACATCATCATACAAACATACGACACCATCATACAAACATACGACGTCATCGTATGACAACTTTATATTATATAGGCAGCAACACTAATAAATGTTGATTATGAGGCTTTTTCGTAGTTATGTGATAAATAGAATCTCACATTCATGCCCATTTAATACTGAATTTATTATTATTAAACTCATTGGATAAATAAAACTGATATGATGCCAGGCACAGCCTCACATCATATAGTTTTATCCAACTTGTTTTAATAAATTCAATATTAAACAGACACTCATGAAAGATCCTCTATGTTTGTAAAACAGCATAATTATAAAACCAAATTGAATGACTTTTTTACTTTATAAAACAACAAATAATACCAAATAAGATTCTTCCTCAGTCAACGCTAATTAAAATCTTCAAAGAATATGGCAGCAGGCTTCCGTGAGTTATTGGCGCAGAATGTAACCTCAGCAGCAAGTCAGTCAATCATTCCATCCCAGCATGCAATTTCCAGTTCAGTACAACCTGAAACGACAAATTAAATTTATTTCATGATCACCAGCTCATAAATTGTTCAGTGAAACGCATTATTCTTTTATATTGCATCCATTGTTGGCTTCCCATTCTGCGGAGTAATATTCGCAGGATATGAAAGCTAAAGTAGCAACGCAGTACGTACACTACTCAACTATAACAATCGGTCACCCAGGTTTTTTAAAAATAACATGAATACTAAAAACTGGAAATCACCGAAACTGTGACTAACCAATAATTTATAAAGTTTATCAACAAGGTTTAAGTCCAATCAAGGCAGATTGTTTTATAAATCACTTGCGATATTTTGCCAGTTAAAATTTCAAATGAAAATATGAATTATTAAAAAATATATAATTCTTTGAAAAGTGACGATAAAAGTTGAGTAGTGTAGTGTGACCAAGCCCGTAGGGTGGCCCCGGTTGTTTTGAGTAGTTTTGGGGAATTGGCTTGAATGGAGCCAACACCTACGGCTGTTGTTGCTCTAGTCACAGAACTAAAATAGAATATCACAATCAACAAATATCAACCGTGAAAACGACGGAAGTCCAATTTGTTCTTTTACAATTTTAATTTCATTCTCCTTTCTAATAATAACAGATACTCGAATGATAGCAATAACATGAAAGTTCACAAGTACGGCAACTGATTACTTAATGCACATGACCATAGTAACAGTATCACATCTCCAAAATAATATCTAACTCCAAGTCTTAACACTGACTTGAGTGTAGGAACACCCAACTCCTCACTTTAACTCCTATTAACTTGTTCTAACTCCTAACCTAAACTGATTTTTAAACATTTTAACACTTTTCTAACCAAAAATTAGAAGACAATTTTGAGAACAATTATTATAATTCAAAATGCCACATAATTATGTTCAGAAGCCAAAACTGAGAAGAGAATGTCTTTCATCAATTTTACAAACAAAACAACAAGCCACACAACAGGTGTTGACTGCAGTCTAGAATATAAACTGAGAATGTGTTAAACCTTACTTAATAAACTGTGGGAAAACAATATTCAAGCCAAATAGGCATATGCCAGAAATTTAAGTCATTACAGTTATCAAAAGGTGTGAACATCTTGCAATTAATTTAAGCCATTACTGCTTGTATCATACATTTTATATCTTATTAAAATTTAAATAATTGTTTATTAAAATTAAACATCAATTTCCATGTTTTAACAAAATATATAAAATGGAGATTTTATGGATTTAAAAAGTTGACATATAAAATGTCACTGTCACTATAGTATCATGCCGTCTCCAGTTACCAGTCCCTTAAGATCATAATCTTCTATATGAACTATTCATTGTGACCTTTGATATTTTACAACAATTTAAACAGATTTTGAGTCTTTCTTGTATAAGGGTAATGGTTTTCTGCTGAGGGCATCCTTAAAGAATGATTTGTTTGATGTTACAACCCACCCCCTCCCTCCCCCACCCAACCCCACTCCCCCACCCCCTTCCCCACACACCCCACTCCCCCACCCCACCCACCTCCTCCTCCCGTCAGCAGCATCATGAAAAGGAACAAGAGGTCAATGATCTTGAAGCTCTACTGATATATTTTGATAGCTAGATCAGTCATGGGAACCTGTGAAGTTTTACGGAAATAAAACCAACACTTTCAGAGAAGTAGTCTCCACAATTTTCCTAAAAAGGATGGTCGCTGATGTTTGACATCGAATCAAAATGAATTTTGTTTAGGACCAACTACATGTCATGTCAGTCATTTTAGTAAAGGTTCCAAATCATTACCACTTATGATTTTTGAGAAGTTGTTGCCACAATATTGTATTTAAGCTGTGGTAGCCATCTTGAATTTCCGGTAACCTGATTTTTACTAACTGGATATCAAGTCAAACATTCCTGTAAAGTTTTATGAAAATCATTTTGGTAAAGGTACCAAACCAATACCACATATGGTTTTTGAGAAGTAGCCACAAAATTGTATTTTAAAAAATCTATTTTTAGCCATGGAAGCCATCTTGAATTTTAGGCCAACCTGATTTTTATTTATGACCAACTAGACATAAAGAGCAACTTTCCTATATTCCTAAATATTATGATTTATTATGCAACATTACCTATGCAACATTATAATCTCATTACATTTTATCCTATTCTAAAGAATATATCTTTTCCCAGCTTATAGAAATGTCATAATGCTACCACAAATTTTAATTATAAAGCTAAAATCAAATCAACCATCATTATGGCCTGAAATGTGCTAAAAATTACATAAAACACCATTCAAACAAACAAACAAATTTAGTGAGCAGGTCGGCAAACAGCAAACTCACTTTTTTATGGTTGTCCTGAAAAAAGCATTTCTTGGCATGAAATGAAATCTCAGAAGCGATCAATGCACAATGCACTATAATAAAGCTTCATGTTCAGTCCCTAATGGGATGCTTCTTTACACTGAATTAGATGCACGTGCGAGAAATGTTATTTATTGAAGGCAAATCATTATATACACTGAAAGGAAAAAGAACCGTGACGCGGGAATTTCCGCTATATATAGTATGTACAATATGCTGCTGTTAATCGAATGGTACATGGCTACACAAGATCTTTCCTTTCGTAAAAAAAGACTAAAACAACACCTATCACAGCAAACAGTATTCCTGCAAAGTTTCATTATTGACAGAGTATGCATTTGGCGCAAACTTCGGATGCAAAATTTTGCAAACTCTTCACGTTAAATACACTACTGAACTCATGGCTCAATTTTTCAAAAAGGAACTTCAACATTTACGAGTTTCTTGTTACAACGTGTACTGTGATTAAAACGTCTAAAACATCACAGTTAATTGTGTCCTTTCTCTAACTAACAGCAACTTTTTTTTTTACAAAACATCTTGGGATTTCGTTGGAATATATATGTAATTAAGTTTGCAGTATATACAACATATAGCGGAAATTCCCATGTCGGGTTTCTTTTTCCTTTCAGTATATACAACATATAGCGGAACTTCCGATGTCGGGTTTCTTTTTCCTTTCAGTATATACCGAATTTGTGACGTTTTAATCCATAATTATGTATAAATGTATTCATGTTAATAATGCCCAGAAAAAACTGCATGATCTAGCTGTCTCTCACTAAAAACTTGATTATTAAATATCTAGCCTAAAATGTGCTGAAAATTATGCAACACACCATTCAACTAACCAACTGATACCTACTCAAATATTTAGAAGTTCTACGAATTCTACGACTACTTTTTGAGCGAACTTGTGACAATTATTCAGGCTCCTATCATTTGACAGGGCAACTGTTCAACTTCCGATCCTTCTGCAGACGTAATTATCAAACTTGGCTGCATTCAATAAGATTACACTTACTATCTGTCTGTGTCTTAAAATGATGGAATTCTGCTGAGATTCCTATTATAAATCTTCAAAGACCTTAGACAGTAAATTATAATTGCAGTTATTTAAGCCGACGTAAGCAATTTATAATTTCCAACCTTCAATTTGCTATATCGTATTTTCCCTAATAGTAGCACAGAGGCATTATGCATATTGCAAAGAGGGTGCTCTTACAAAGTTAAAAAAAATATATATATTGTTTTTTATAAGGGTTATACAAACAAGTAGTCAGTGACCTTGAAGCTCTACTGATAGGTTTTGATAACTAGATCAGCATTTCTGTGGAGTTTCATGAAAATCTGTCAAGTAGTTTCAGAGGAGTTAGTCACTACAAGTTTTTACTACACATGTAAACAAAGATGGCCACTGGCAGCCATTTTAAATGTCAAATCAAACTGATTTTCGACAAGGACCAACATCATGTCATTTTAGAAAAAGTCATATATCAATATCACTTATAGATTTCAAGAAGTAGACGCTACAAACCTGTTTTTTAGCTTTGGCGGCCATCTTGACTACCACATCAACATGAATTTTTGCTAGGATCAACTAGACATAATGGGCAACATTTCTGTAAAGTTTCATGAAAATCCATCCAGTGGTTTCAGAGGAGTAGTCGCTACAAAAAACGTTTACGGACAGACTGACAGTTTTGGAACAATCCATTCAAAAGTGTTTGAGATATGAAGCATTAAAAATGTGTTACTCGACGCGATGGGACAGGACAACAAGAGGCCCAAGAGGGCCTGTGGACGCTCTACTGGCTAACACGGCTCTTATAACATCAATGAAGAGATTGACTGCCATTTACGTTTTTTTTGAAAGTTTCGGGCAAAAAACAGCTTTTTAACTAAATCAAGGGCCATAACTAAAGAATCTGGTAAAGTTTGGTAAAGATCAGATGAAAAATGAAGGCCCCACCGTATTAACGAGGCAAAATATAGCATTTTTATCTAAATCAAGAGCCGTAACTCCTCTGTTACTGGTCCGACTGGTCCAACATAGAGCTAAAAAAAAATAAAAATAAAAAAAAAATAAAAAATGAAACAAATATAAAAATAAATAAAAATAATAATAATATAAAAAAAAGAAAGTCATAAAATCTGCTAAAGTTTGGCAAAGATCGGATGAAAAATGAAGGCCCTATCGTCTTAACGAGGCAAAATATAGCATTTTGAAATAAATCAAGGGCCATGACTCCGCTGTTACTAGTCCGATATGAATGGTTTTCGAACTTGTTCGAGCTTTCATTGATATTAACAATTTGATAAAGTTTGGTAAAGATCGGATGAACAATGAAGACCCTATCGTCTTAACGAGAGAAAACATATTTTAACTAAATCAAGGGCCATAACTCCGCTGGTTTTCGAACTTGTTCGAGCTTTCAACGACATTAACAATCTGATAAAATTTGGTAAAGATCGGATGAACAATGAAGCCCCTATCGTCTTAACGAGGCAAAATATAGCATTTTTAACTAAATCAAGGGCCATAACTCCGTTGTACTAGTCCGATATGGCTGATTTTCGAAATTGTCGGAGCTTTCATTGATATTAACAATCTGATAAAGTTTGGTAAAGATCGGATGAACAATGAAGCCCCTATCGTCTTAACGAGGCAAAATATAGCATTTTTAACTAAATCAAGGGCCATAACTCCGCTGTTACTGGTCCCATATAGCTGTTTTTCAAAATTGTTCGAGCTTTCAACAACATTAACAATCTGATAAAGATTGGTAAAGATCGGATGAACAATGAAGCCTCTATCGTCTTAACGATGCAAAATATAGCATTTTTAACAATCAAGGGCCATAACTCCGCTGTTACTAGTCCGATATGGCTGGTTTTCGATCTTGTCCGAGCTTTCATTGATATTAACAATGTGGTAAAGATTTGGTAAAGATAGGATGAAAAACGAAGGCCCTATCGTCTTAACGAGGCAAAATATAACAATATAGCATTTTTAACTAAATCAAGGACCATAACTGCTGTTACTGGTCCGATATGGCTGGTTTTCGAACTTGTCCGAGCTTTCATTGATATTAACAATGTGGTAAAGTTTGGTAAAGATAGGATGAAAAATGAAGGCCCTATCGTCTTAACGAGGCAAAATATAGCAATATAGCATTTTTAACTAAATCAAGGGCCATAACTCCGCTGTTACTTGTCCGATCTGGCTTGTTTTCGAACTCGTCCGAGCTTTCATTGATATTAACAACCTATTAAAGTTTGGTGAAGATCGGATAATAAATGAAGGCCCTATCGTCTTAACGAGCCAAAAGTTAACGCCGACGACGGACGACGGACAACGGACAACGGACGACGGACGAAGGACGGACGACGGACAACTCGGCATCCCATAAGCTCTGCTGGCCTTCGGCCAGTAGAGCTTAAAATGTGTTGATGGGACACGACGGGACGGGATGTTACGGACAACGTGATTCCTATATAGCTACCCTTTGTGAAAGCGGAGGTATAACAAACCACATTGTTTTAATTGGTTGGTCGGATTTGGTTTAATATAATACATGTAATAAATAATGTATCTGTATGCTAGCTTATGGACTCCATGGGCAGTCAGACCTAGAATGTTATATGGATTGCAGTTTCACTTTTGTCCATATACTATTCTAGGTCTGACTGCCCAGTCCATAAACTTGCATAATTATGGACCAGTCAGCAGCACCACACATTATTTGTTAAATATAGGCAATTTCAATCTGTCTGACTCCAAAAGGAACTTATGAAACGTGAAGAGTGTGATTTTACATTGCGTTAACACTTGTAACATACTGGACTGTACTGGAACATTGCCTGTAGAGGGAGATGGGATGAATCCACCAGGGAGTGAACTGTCCGACTTAAATGAAAAAGCCGAGAAAATGACAAATAACCTCTACCGGCTTAAGAATATCTGTCATGTTGTCAGCTTGTTCTTTAGAGAGCTTTCCGTCAACTTTATCATCTACCAAACTTTCCCTAATAGAAGCATGCAGTCCCCACCTTTTTTCAGAAATCTTACTAATTTCATCGAAAATTTAACATTCTTAAAAATTCAATAAATGTTCGATCTTTTGTAAAATTAAAAGAAAGATTTAGTGTGAATGAGGTGTACACCTGATGCGAAGTTTGGGGTATACAATCTGGCAAGAAATGCTTTTTTTAAAACTATAAGGGGAAATACAGAATGCCATCAAGTTTTTACGCTAAAAAGGACACAATATTCTTCCTTTTTTTTCAAATCGTGCATATCCTGTTAGTTTTTCTATGTAACTGGCATATTTACAAATCATGAATAATAATTAGATAAACAGTTTAAAGCAAATTCATTATAATGCCCCAATAATGTATTTAAACTTAAGAAAAAATAATGAAGAAAGATTTAACCTTCAAATTACATTGATTCTGATACTTAACAATTCAAGATTGCCTCCCTCTAGGGAGATTAACTAGAAGGGAAGCCTCCCTCTAGGGAGATTACCTAGAACGGAACACTTGTTTTGCATGCAATGTGCTTATTTCAAGTTGGTTATGTTGCAGGTTAAAGTTTTATGAAAAGGGGCATAACTCTGCCAAAATGGAAGTCAGAGTTATTGGTCATTTGTAATAACATTCCATGGGTTTAGATAAAGATGTGTGTGAAGTTTCATGAACATAGGTAAAATACTTTTCAAGTTATGGCCAAGGTTAGGTTGCAGTTTAGTTTTATGAAAGGTGCACAACTCTGTCAAAATGAAAGTCAGAGTTATATGTGTAATAACATTCCTTGGGTTTAGATGAAGATGTGTGTGATAGGTCAAATATTTTTGAAGTTATGGTCAAGGTTATGTTGCAGGTTAAATTTTGAGGGACCACAACGACGGACGGACAATGGACAAAGTGATCCCTAAGTGTCTGCCATGCTACACAGGTGACACAAAAACAGAATAATAAAAAAAAAAACATTTAAAAAATATATAGTTGCTTTCTGTTGTGTTTTAAATCCATATGTGTTTGTGTAAATAGACTAAGCTGAATTGGGGTTTTACGGCGCACCAACACGAAACGGTTATATGGTGCCAACAGGAATGAACATTCCTGGCCCGCTCTCGATTTACATCCAGATAAAAACATGCAGAATGGGCCTTAAGAACCTTCTCACCTGCAGAACAGCAGTCTAAGTTTCTGTAAATTCTGTAAATAGATTGAAGCAATATTACACTCGTCCACAGTCATGGTGCTAAATCCAAAAGTCGGTGTTGCACCCCAATAAAATTGTTTAATTTGTATAAGTTACCATTATGATGAGGTTAATATTTAAAGTAAATCCATTTTTCTGTACCAAGTCTGCTGTAATCATCCCACTTCACACAATAAACCCATATTTGTAATATATTATAACAATTATGTCACACATGTCAACATCAGCAGCTGCTGACTTACTGCCATGAAGTGTTAATACAATTTAGAAGTGATATTATGCATAATTAAGTGAGGTCTCATGTCAGTATAAATGACATATTACTGGTATTTTATGAAAATATTTATGGTCTCTTGTCTTCAGTTGTATGTACAGAATATGCAATGTGACACTCATTCTGCTAAGTACATAAGGGTATGTTCATCTTTAAGGTCTCATGTTCATACATGTATGTTACGATGACATTTTAGAGAAATGAAATTTCATCTCTGAGGTCTCATCTCAATAAAACATATACACAGAAATATTTAGGGTGACCATAATATAATCAGTTATGTCTCGTGTTACTATAAAATAATCAGTTATAAGGAAATGTTCATTATGAAGGTCTCATGTCAGTATTAACATATTCAGTTAATTGTATGAAATTAAACAGAAATATTTAAGGTTACTGAGTCTGGTGTAACTATAAAATAATCAATTATAATTAAGGGAATGTTTCATATGGAAGGTCTCATGTCAGTATAACATTCAATTGTATGAAATTTACACTGAAATATTTTAAGGAAATGCTTTTTAACACATAAACTGAAACATTTGACGAAGTACTTGGACCATACACCAGGTAGCATGTAGATCCAAATGGTTTATTTATAGCACATTACATGTATTGTTTATTGTTTATGTAAACACAGGAGTTAAAAAGTTAGCATACCTTTTTAAAGAAGCGTACATTTCTAATTAGTTGTTTCTATGAACGGATGGGTACATCGAGTGATTTAATGGAAATTTAATGGTAATATTATACATTAATTCTTGACTCAAAGTCTATATCATTTCGTTAAAGTTAACAATAAACATACTCTGACTTTAAGGTGACATCCATTAACGATTCTTTTTAAGATACACAAAACAGTTGAGTTTAGCTTTAAACAATATTGCTAAGAGGTGAGTATGGATACATCTTCATTGATAGAACCATGTGCCAGAGGGGCCATTATAGACCAGTGATGACTCATATAATGGACTTGTCCTGCAATAAGTGGACAAGAATTGAATTAAGTAAAAAAGGGGGGATAATTTAAGTAAAATACAAGACAGAGTTAAGGTTATTGTCATATAACATTGAATGAATGAATGAATGGTGTTTTATATCATATTGTGTGCAAAAACTGATGAATGATGATGAAATGAAGGATTAATTAAAAATTAATGTAAATATATAAAGATATAACTATTTACAAGTAAGGGATGATATGGTAGTAATATAAACTATATATGTAAATCAACAAATGCCCGAAAACAGGTATATAAAGAAGTAAATATATACAAGATCATATTATAATGATTTATATAGTCTGACTTCCTTCAGGAAATCTAAAACTAGACTAAAATCTGTAGTATTAAATAACTCGGTCATAGTATTAACATTGTATTACCTTTGACGCATAGGATCAAAGTCTACACATTCCAGCAATATGTGTTTGACCTTTAACGGTGCAAAGCAGGGTATACATTCTGGTAATTGCTCACCTTGTAATAAATATGAATGAGTATAACTTGTATGCTCTATTCTGCACCGGGCTAGGACAACTTCCTCTCGACGAATGGGTCTACTAGAAGAACGTCATTCTCCCAGTAACGGTTTAATTGAATGGAGTTTATTGTTAACTGACAAATCCGGCCCCCTGTGAAAATATTCATGAACTTTTCATGAATATTCATGAAATGCAAATTTTGCCTTTCATGAACTTGATTGTTCAAGAACCAAAGTTCATGAACTTTTGTGAAGTTCATGAACTTTCTAAATAAAAGTTCAAGAATGTTTGATGAATTCCTGAATATTCATGAAAAGTTCATGAATTTGCATTTCATGAATATTCATGAAAAGTTCATGAATATTCATGAAAAGTTCATGAATTTCTGGCATATTTACAATAGTCTACTTTACTAATAATTCATGAACCTTCAGCTGAAAGTTAATGAAATTATCAAGTTCATGAACTTTTGTGAAGTTCATGAACTTTCTAAATAAAAGTTCAAGAATGTTTGATGAATTCCTGAATATTCATGAAAAGTTCATGAATTTGCATTTCATGAATATTCATGAAAAGTTCATGAATATTCATGAAAAGTTCATGAATTTCTGGCATATTTACAATAGTCTACTTTACTAATAATTCATGAACCTTCAGCTGAAAGTTAATGAATTATCTGATTTTTTTCCCATCAAAACTTGGATCATAACAAACATTTAATACCCCTTATTACATAAACATGTGCTCAAGGTTGACACAAAATTCAGCAATGTTTGACTACCAGTTTTTGAAACAAAGAACCATAACTCCATGTAACTGTTAACTAAAGCTATAATTGATCTCCAACAAAACATCCCCTGCGAATGGAGTCCTTCAAAAACCATGGTTGACCATGGTCAACCATGGTTGCTGAACCATGGTTTAACAAAAACACTAAATGGCACCATAGCTGAAAACCATGGTCAAACTATGACCATGGTCAACCATGAATTACCATGCTTGCTATAAAACATAACCATGGTCAACCAAGGTCAAAACCATGGTCAACCAAGGTCAAAACCATGGTCACACCAGGATCAGCCATGGTCAAACCAAGGTCAACCATGGTTTAGCCAGTCTGTCATTGTTTATACCATGGCCAACCATGTTTTTTTACCATGGTCAGCCATGGTTGGGAAATACACAACCATGGTTAGCAATGCTTGATGCAGATTCAATAGGACAGAATACAAGTTTGACATAGTTTACAGTTAACAATTTCTATTCTCCTTTAAGATTACAGGTTTGAGGAAAAATTTTAACTATAATTCACAGTCAAAAAGTTGAGTTAACAATTTCTATTCTCCTTTAAGGTTACAGGTTTGAGGAAAAATATTAACTATAACTGACAGTCTAGGTTGGCGCTAAGTTTTAAAAATTAGTAGCCAAATTCCAAAAATAATGAAACTATACTCCAATTTAATGAACTTTTCAAACGTAATGCAAAAAGACAACTTTTTCAAATAATTAAAACAAATAAGAGCCAATGGTTATTTTGGCTTACTGCTAGCGTTAACCTAGACAGTTCCCTGGTGAAAATATTCCTGTGAATTCCAGTGGATATACATTGGAATAATCTAGCGGAATTGCTTCCACTCGATTTTTCAGAGTAATACCAGTGGAATTCCACTGGATATCAGAGCAATTTCACTAGATTATTCCAGTGGAAATACCAGAGGTATTCCAGTGAAATACCTGTGGTATTTCCACTGGAATAATCTAGTGGAATTGCCCTGATATCCAGTGGTATACCATAAATGTTTACGTACCCAGTTTGATTATAATAGTGGGATTCTATAACATTTAGGACAATTTAAATTGGAGGACAGACAGCAGACAACGCCCTATCGCATAAGCTCATGCAATCATCTCTGGCCTGTGGCCATTAGAGCTATATATAGCTAATTAAATATAACTTTTTTAAGTGAGGTATACATTTAAATTTATTAAATTAAGACACACGGTAAAAACAGCAGGCCGTATAGCGTCTCCACACAATCTTCCTTGGTGATCCGTTTGGTATAGGGCCAGGTTTTTTTCTTTGATCTATTCACTGCAATAGCTTGTCCCGCCCCATCTGCACGTATGCCGTTTTTGGCCTCTCCAAGAAACTGAAATCTGAAAATCAGTTTTTCATAAAACATTGACATCATGTGTTTCTTAAGTATGATCTGCTGCCTTAAATATAGCTTTAAATTGTTTTAAAGAAAACCTTTAACAAGTATTGTTTTTTTCGAGATTAAGAGCTAGACCCCTTTGTGTGTAACTGGTGCAAGTGTCTACAGTGAGACGATGCCATAGGGCGAGTGTTCAGGGCCATTTTACCATCATATTTTGTATGTGCTTTCAACTTAACACTTTTGAAGCTGCAGTGTTTTTGTTTGAACTATAAATACATAATCTTGGGTAAGTACATGTTTCAGTACATTGATTCTTCTGACAGCAACATTTATAAGTTACTTTTTTTTTTAACCATTACCAATTGTTTAAAATGAAAACAATTATTATACCTTCATACTTTGGTCAGGTAGAAGGTACAAAGACCCGAGAAGTATTCTGGTCCATGGCTTTAACTTTCTGCGTCTTCATTTTTGCAGCATTCCTGTTTAACTTTTCCAGCCTGTCGAAATATAAATGCAACCAAAATGTATATATCAATATAAAATGTAAACATTAACTTTTAGGAAGACCGAGTTGAACTAACTTTTAAAAAGACAGAGTTGAATGCGTGGTTCTGTGGTAGAGCGCCAAACTTCAAACTGAAAGGTCTTGGGTTCGATCCTCGCCATGGCCATGTTATTTATCCTAGAGCAAGATAATTAATCCACATTGCTTACTACTGGTTCTACCCAGGAAACCTGCACATAATCTTCGAAAGGGGCCCGGGGTGTTGCAGTATAAATAGATAGATAGAACGTCATCAGTAAAATGGCATGCATACTTTGAAACTGTAATCAAATCATTTTCTTATATGAAACTTCTTTGTTTTACAAGACATCTCATTCAGAATCTTGTTTTGACTGCAAACGGGCAACCGGAAGTCGCTGTGAAACGACCGGAATCCGGTCAGCATTTCAAAACTCAACTCGCAGTTCCAAAATCCATTAGATTTTATGCTTGTAAACCAAAAATCCATTAGATTTTATGCTTGTAAACCAAACAGTTTAGACAAATGGTTTCGATCTGTTTTTCATTGCTAAATGTCTGCAAATTTACTATCGCCGTAAATTCGCGAAAACTGATGACGTTATTTTCAGCATACGATTCCTCCATCTTAAAAAGGAATTGACGCGTTCGTTTTTCATGGAAGAATATATATCTACTTATTAACTTGTTTATATGCATGACATATGATTAGTGTACGCTCAAAAATACTTACGGATGTTTTTTTTTCTGCTGCGGTCATGCATGTGCAGCGTTCCTCTTCTGACGTCACGTAATTTTCACACGTCGTTATAACTGTTATAATTCCGTTCACGCCGTTGGCGTTCTATTGAATAAAACTCGCTGTTTCTAGGTATACTGACCTGAATCACCGACAATAACATGTGTTTTCCACACCAAACAATATCATTAAATCATTTTAATTTCTCGCTCAATATCAGTTTAAAAGGGCACACGGAAATCTGCCGCCCTGGAATGTTTTGCGAGAAAATGCGAATTTTTTGAATACACTCAAAGCACTCGTTTATTAATGCGATTATATGAGGTATTCAGTGTATTTCATTGATAAAGTATGAAATTAAACGTATATGGATGTGCATCTTCCCCAAAAGCGTTACAAAATTAGCGATATGTTTCTTTTTTCCAAACAATCGTAAATCATAACAATAGCGGCCCTGGATTGTTTTGCGAGAAAATGCGATTTTTTTTTAATACACTCGAAGAACTCGTTTATTAATGCGACTGGATGAGGTATTCAGTGGATTTTATTGGTACAGAATGAAATTAAACTTATATGGATGTGCATCTTTCCCAAAAAAGCGTTACAAAACTTAGCGACATGCTTCATTTTTCATATGTCACCGGTTTTCGCGATTCCAGAAAAGGAAAAGGTATTTAGTTCTGAATGTTTAATTGCTTTACAGGCCTTACACTACTGCATACATGTTAAAAAATACAGTAAGTGGACTTAAATGTTGGGCAAAGCAATTGCCTTTTGAAAATATGCTTGCTCTGAGGCTGAGAAAGTGGATCTTAAAAATATTTACCAAAAACATTGTTGAAACAGTGATTCATAATTTTGATAGAGCATCATCAAAACAACTGACCAATCAGTGACCAGAAATGAGACATACCTAATACATTCTGGTAGGTGATAAACTCGGTCTTTATCATTGATGTTCAACCAAGTTTACAGTTAAAATTAAGGTATCTACGGTGTGATTCTTTTAAAAACCTGCATATTTAATGTACATTCATGCAAATTTATTCAATATATGTATCTTTCAAAATCAAAATACTGAAAATTATCGCCTTTTTACAAGGCCAAAGATTTTTATTTTACTATAGAACGTAAGGATAAAAAACGTGTAACACAAATTGTATCACCTACTGGAAATAAGATAAAAAATTCAACATCTCTGCAATGAAAAATTATGAATAGCACTGAGAGTGCCTTCTAATTAAAATAAGGCATACAACTAAAACCATCTCAGAGCAGATGGTGAGATGGTGTATCTTAGAATTATATGAAAAAAGGAAGGGTGGGGAATAGACTCCTGCTGACCACCCTTCGAAATCCAAAAGCGCGCTGTCTGTGTCAGCGCCTGAAAAAAGTCCTGGGAAGAACCCTGGCTGAGCTGTTAGTTGAGGAGGGCTGGATGATTTAAAACTATGGTCCCCAGCTCAACCATGGTCATTAAGATTATCGTTGTAACCATGGTTGTCCAAAAACCATGGTTTAACCATGCTTTTAAACCATGGTTTTAAAAGACAACCATGATCAGAATCTTAACCATAGTCATCAATATTTACCATGGTCTGAGAGCATGGTTGACCATGGTTATTACATTGACCATGGTCAAAAGCACTGCTAACCATGCTTCAACCTTGGTTCAACCATGGTTAACCATGCTAAGCATGGTCAACCATGGTCATCAGTTCGCAGGGGATTATTACCATAAACGATAAAGTTTACAAGGGTGCACTAAATGTTGTTGTTTTTTAAATTGCATACAAAATTTCGAGTTCACAAGTATAAAGAATGCTATCTCATTAAATCATAAAAGCGTTCACTATTCATTAGATGTTGGTTGGTATTTTGATTACAAAGTTATTTGATTAATAGGTACGGTACGTTGACAATCACGTTT
>JAWPHD010011928.1:0-79690 GCA_037043455.1 Cyrtodaria siliqua
TATGTGTGCTAGCGGAGTGTTGAAAATCTGCCATTTTGCCTGTTTACAAGATCATTGTCCCTAAAAGTTTAAAACTCCAAATCATGGATGTTTTGATGATCAGGCCTGAGCATTTTAAACCAAATTGTAGTAAAAAACATCTGTTAAACCTTATTTCATTTTAAGGGTATTTATTTATTCCTTTTAAAAACGCACATCCTTCAGGCAGTAACGGATCACTTTTTTTGATAGGTGTTACACTAAGTAGGTAATTACTCTCGGAAATATGTATCAAATATGTAGGCTAATGTATTTATGTATGCTTATATTGATAACTCTTCAAACATGGAAAGTTTGATAAAAAACAAATGCATATGGGCTGAATAAATTAAATGTAAACAGAAACTGATCCGTTACTACCGATGATCCGCTATTGCCATATCAACTGTACTGTCTCTCTATTATTATTATTATGTTATAATTTTTGGACCACATTACTCTCTTTCTTTGTTTTACAGTTACCTCAGTTCTTAATAGTTCGATTAGTAATAATCCGCCAAAGGATACATTTTCCTACTGTATTGTTGGACATTTTAAAACATATTTGGTTTTCTATGGGGCGCCGTTTTACTATTTAATCACTTTTTATAGATATCCATAATTGAATTAAAGATATCTTTTAATTCGAAAAATATCTATAACTCGATTTATAGATATCTTAAAACGAATTATGGATATATATAATTAAATTGAAATATATATATAAATCTTATTTCGATTTTAAGATATCAATAATTCAGTTTAAGATATCTAAAAATCGATTTATAAGAATATCTATAATTCAATATAAGATCTCTTTAAATCGCTTCGAATATATCAGATTGTTCGATGCGATACGCCAGTAAATATGTCCAGGGGATCAGTTAGGGGCGCCGTTTCACTATTTAATCACTATTTACAGATATCCATAATTCAAATTAAAGATATCTATAAATCTATGTATAGATATCTTAAAAAGAATTATGGATATCTATAGTTTAATTGAAATATAGATATCTTATATTCGATTTTAAAATATCAATAATTCGGTTTAAGATATCTATACATCGATTTATAGATATCTATAATTCAATATAAGATATCTTTAAAACGCTTCGAATTATAGATATCTATATATCAGTTTATTCATATTAATTACTTTATTAGTTAATTTATAGCCGGGACCAGTTCGTGGACATTGAATGCTTTAACGTTTAGATATCATTAATTCAACGGTATTTATGGATATCCATAATTCCTTTTACGATATCTATAAAACGATTTATGGATATCTTAAATTGAATTATAGATATCTATAAATATAATGTAAAATATTTATAAATGCTCGTCAATTAATGATATCTTAATATGAATTATGGATATCCATAATTCGAATAGAAGATATCTATAAATCGATTAAGAGATATCTTTAAAGGTGAAATATAGCGTGTCTTTTGAGTATATATTCGGAAATATATGTATATAATATACAATCTGTTCAAATCTTACACTTATTGGTTGTCCCGTTTTCTCGCAGTAGCCAATTTTATCTCATAGCGCACACGCTTCGAGTTTCGCCCTGGTAAGTGTCACGTGATCCTGTGACGGTGACGTCATTGGTACCAAACGATTAGTGTTGTCGCATTGAGTTATATAGTATTGTCTATGTAGGATTACGTTTTATGGTACTTGTTAAAAATGCCGTGTGCTGTTGCTGGGTGAAACAGTTTGCATAAAGAAGGACAAGATAATAACCTAAGTTTCTTTCGTTTCCCTAATCGAGATAATGATAATATATTAAGATTTGAAGTGTGGGTAGACCGTTACCGAAGAAAATCTCCCGACTCGTCGAGAAAGTGGGAACCTACGAAAGACGCGCGAGTTTGTAGCAAACATTTTGAGTTGAATTTGTGGGAAGTCCATCCTTTGGTTTCATTATCTTTGAATTTGGAGAACAAAAGGCCATGCATATTAAAATCAACAGCGGTACCAACGATATTTGACTATAAAAATGAGAAGTGCATAACCCCGCCGTCTCCAAGCAAGTTGTATTTGCCTATTCGACGGCGTTGAGGCGGAAATTCATACATGAAGTAAGATTGAAATTTATGTTCAATTATCTTAGCACCTCATCGGGTATACGTATGATAAATTGAAGAAAGGTGTATAGTCTTAGATCTTTATATACACCGTGAATGTTTAGCTGTTGAATTAGAAGCATGCGCTTTTACGTGAATCAATGAAGAGTTGACGGCGCTAATAATATGTAGCCGTCTTTTTTAAAAATATTACCAAGAACGTTCAGCATATACATGCAAATGAATCCGGTGAAATAAACACTGTGTCTTTGTTTCCAAATTTTAATTTTAATCATTTTAAATTATTCACCCTCTTCTGCCAATAGTGTTATAAATATATATTATCAACATAATTATATAGGTCTATGGATTTGAAAAAAAAAAATGTTTCATGGATATCTATTACAAGGAAGACAATTAATAATATGTCTAGCTTTTATATTAATTCAGTAATGTTTTATGGCAAAGCAACAACAATAACGCCTCTTAGCTCGTGCAATAAGTAAAACAAGTATAATATAATAATATACTTATATATTATGGTAATTTGATATGTTTGGTCTGTTTTCGATCTGTATATCAGGAGTAAGTATACATGAGTAAGTATACTTACTAACTGTCTATATCGTGCTCATAATACATTTGGCTATATTATTTTTTCTCTCTTTGTGCGCGACAAATTAGAGCTCGCATATCATGTGATATATCCGTCTTGTGCAATACGCGTCTGCCCTCGGCGGTATTACACCGCTCAAGTAGTTGCAATAAACAGGAAATATATCATAAAACTAGGTTTCCCTAAATGGTGCGTGCTTTTGTGATATACCGACGTATGTACTCTAATTAGGCTGTACTTCAATAGTGCACCGCAATATTTGATTAGTCTGTATTGATATTTAGAGGGCAGTGGAGACTAGAGAGCGTGTCATATTGCAAACACCGCTCCTAGAGTGGCGACTTATGGCAAATATATAATACTATAGAAATTATGGTGCCGGAATTATATGCTGTGTGCCGGAATTATATGCTGTTTCATTTATTATTGTTTTTATTCATTTTTTTTTTATCAATTATGGATAATATTTAATAAATATAATTGTTCCATGTCTACTTATCGGCAAAAAAATCTGACGATCGTATTAATGTATAGGTATTAGACCAGGTCCATTCATACGGAATATACTACATTTCGCGGTTATTGTGTATTCATAATTTTCATTACACAGATGTTGAGATTTTATCTTATTTTCAGTAGTGATAACATTTGTGTTACTCGTGTTTTATCCTTAGGTTCTATAGTAAAATAAAAATCTTAGGAAGAGTAAAAAGACGCTAATTTTCGAGATTTTGATTTTGAAAGGTACATATATTAAATCAATTTGCATGAATGTGCATGAAATATGCAGGGTTTTAAAAGAATCGCACTGTAGATACCTCAATTTTTACTGTAAACTCGGTTGAACATCAAGGATAAAGACCGAGTTTATCACCTACCAGAATGTATTATGTATGTCTTATTTCTGGTCACTAATTTGTCAGTTTTTTTGATGATGCTCTATCAAAATTATGAATGTACCAAGATATTGCAGTGTTGCGGGTGATTGACTGTCAGATTTCGATGAAAACAATGTTTACGTTGTTTTTTGTTTGTTGTTGCCGTAAGTGTATAAATACACTATTTTGTTAGATTAGTGAATAGTGTAATGAACCGCTGAACGTAACGAATGACATGACACGATAGTCTTTACAAGCTCTCCATTTGCACTTGCACCGCGTTCGACTTCATCATCAGTTGATGAAGCCGATGTATTTTCGTCCTCAGACACGTATTCTGGCTCAAAATCGTAAGGTTGCACATTGTGTAACCGTCTTATCACGGGCATTTCCTCTGACTCAATATCATGATCGCTTAAATCCCACATTTTCACACAAGGTATACTGTTTTGCGTTCAGTCCCAATGTAAACAAAAAATAGTTTGTTCCCAATGACGTCACTTCCGGTAATTCGCGCAAGAGTTTTTCCCCTTAGATTTTTTTCAATTTTTTAGCAATGCTGTTCGCCTGTTCGATTTTTATCATTAAAAACATATTTTCACTGAACATACATCAATGGCATAGTAAAAATCGTATTTATAATGATATTTAATACTTAAAAACATAGCAAAAGCGGATTTGTTGATTTAAGACCAATTTCTGCTTTAAATGAGTTAAAGATACCTTTAATTTAATTATGGATATTTATAAATATTGAATAAATAGTGAAACGGCGCCCCATATTTATCCTTTTGAAGATTTTCTTTATGTAACCCATAACCAGCTTTGGGTACCTGCATTCACTTTCAAACTGCATGTTTAAATGAGATTATCTTGGATCGGCAAATGTCATGGAATCAGAAGAATGCGCAAACGGATCGATTCTCGAACACAAGACCCCTAGGATGATCGTTCCGATGCTTACTCTACCGACTGATTTAACCGGTGTGTTAGTATTGATCATCTTCGACGCTTGATTTTAGATACCCTTTGTGCATTTGTTTTTGAAACCGGAACCACACGTCTGTAATTATGATACGAGAATCTAGGTAAAATGGATGGCGCTTCAAAAAAAAAAAGTCATGATTTAAACATATTTTATTGCCATATATGTGTAAGTACAATGAAATCGGGTCAGGCCACAAGTGCTACCCACATTAGTTATGGCCCTTCCCTACAAAGGAGTTTTAACCAATATAATGAATGTCAATTGCTATTAACACGTATCAATAAGCTGGATTAACTACAACATGATATGTAGTAGAACATGTTCAGATAATAAGAAAATAAAAATAAAAAATAAAGGAAATGTAGAAGTGGAAGAAAAAGAATGCAACACACGTGACATTGCTCGGGTTGATCAGAACAGATGAAATGTAATGGCAAACCTAAGAAAATCGATGACTATCTCTAATAAAGTTTTAAACAATTAAAAATCAGACCATTTTCTTGTGTTGTAAGATCTAACTTTCAAAACAATAACGTATTTGAGCTTAACGGATGAAACGAACGTGTTGACTGGAATAGTTCGACCCTCCCAACATTGAATTTCATACAAAAGAAAAAATATTTGCATTTTTAAAATATATCATTATTGAGATTACTACATGCATTTCTTATGCTAGAATGCATAACAGATAAAAAAAACGTACACAAGATAAGTAAAAACTAGGAACATTTGAACTATACATTGTTCGCATAAGATGACCTTTGAATATGTTTAATGAGCCTGAATTTATAATATCTAAAGGTAAATCATTCCAGAGTTTCATAGCTGATGGAATAAATTAATTAATAAAAATAGATGTTCTAACTGAAGCTTGCGAGAAATTGTCTGCGTTCCTGAGAGGATATGGAGTCTCTTGCGCTACGGTTCTTGGCAGTAGATTTGCCAGGTAGACACTGTTCCGTTTTTAATTTCAAATACGCGCAGCTTCATATTGTATTTTTTTCAAGTTTATTTTGTTTTCATATTTGCTGCAGCCATCCCAAACAATAGCAGCATATTCTAAGATTGGACGGACATACGATAAATAAATTAGATTTAATGCCTTACGACTTAGTGTAAATTTCAAAAACCTCATATTTACTATGATTTTGGAATATTTTCGATATGCATATGCCATTTGCCATCATGCCTCAAAGTAGGGCCTAAATGTTTATGTTTTTTTGTTTTTTTTAAAAGACAACAACAATGCTTCAGCTTTACTGGCGTTCAACTGAACTAACTATATTTTTGACCAAGTTGAAACAATGTTTAAATCATGGTTTAGAATACCCTCCATGTCATCCATTCTTGAAGTGGATACTGACAAAGAACTATCATCGGCAAACAAACGAGCTATTCTTAACATATTTTCGGATATACCATTAACATATATTAAAAAAAAAGGGGTCCTAGTACAGAGAATTGAGGAGCGCCCGCGGTTATGTTTTTGATTTCAGAATACGCGTTTCCGACAAATACTTGTTGCCTTCTATTATTAAGATAACCTTCAATCCAAGGAAGTAATTTACCATGAACTCCATTTTGCTTAAGTTTAAATATAAGCGCTTTATGCCATACCCCATCAAAAGATCTAGAGATATCTGCGAATACAATACACATATATTGTTTGGCATCAAAAGCTTGACGAATATTATGATATAACCAGATTGATTTTTAAAAAATAAGTTATTAATATGTAAATGGTTATAAATTAACTTATTAAACTTTCCCTACACAACTTAGCAGCGAGATCGGTTTATAATAAGACCTCTTTTGAAAAATGGTATAACGTTTGCAAATTTTCAAATGTCCGGAAAATAAGATTCGTTCAACGGTCTATTATATAAAATACAAATAGGTTTGCAAATCGTTACAGCTGTTTCTTTCAGCACTTTTTTCACTTATGCCAACGTGTTTACGTCTAATATTTTTAAAATATCCACAATTTCTGATTCGGTAACAGAAATATTGTCTAAACAGGCATCTGTTTTAGTTCGTTTCATCGATTGAGGCAATTGAAACATAAAAAATCATTTAAACAGTTTGCCTTATCAACATCAGATACGGAATATTTTATTTCTCTGTTCGATAATGTAGTTTTTAATGGGGGTATAGTTTCAGAATGTTTATTTGACTTAATAAGGTGGTTTAGAATTTTCCAATATTGACGAGGATTGTTAGAGCTGGTTTCGATTAATGTACTTTCTATTTTATTGAAAAAACATCCTTTAGCATACTTTTTTAAATTATTAATTTTATTTCTACGACGTTTGTATGATATCCAATCCGAATTAGAACGAGATTTAATTGCGATACGTTTGTGTCGGTCGCGTTGTCTTGAAGTTCGACGAATCTCAGAATAATACCAAGGTTTATCATTCGGTGTAATAGTTACTTGTTTAGAGGGTATGCACATTTGAATTAATTCTATAAACTTACTCGTAACATTATTGCACGCAACTTCTAAATCAGTATTATGAATAAAATACCAATCAGTATCTTCTATGAGTCTGTTGAATTTGATAAAATCACCATTTTTATAATTTCAAACTTGCCTTGTGAATGATGATGTAATAACTTGATTAAAATTAAAACAAATTTATGTACCGAAATGGTCAGTAACGTCACTTGGTGTAATAATAAAACCAAAGACATGTGCTTTAACAAAATCTGACATAACTATTGGATCAATTAAAGTTAAAGAATTGTCAGTGACTCGGGTTGGTTCTGTAATTACGTTGGTGAGATTATTAATCAACATTATATCTCTCAGTTGGTGATTATTCAAGTTTAACTGGTCCTCATCTACATCTCCAACTATAATTATACACTTTGCTCTTTCTAACGATTGCTCAATACTTAAATTAAATATGTTCCAGAAGTCTACATTACTATTTGGTTTACGATACACGGTGCATATAAGTATGATTTTATTACGATCTTTAATTTCAATCCATATATATTCTGGTAAAATATGTTCGGGTTTTTGTACTTTGTTGAATATAATATTTGACGAAACATACAATGAGCAGTGCTGTCTTTCCTATAAGTAGTAACAAAATGTTCAATAAGTAAGAAATCGTCAGCTATTTCATGTGTAAGAAGTGTCTCGGTAAAACACAACATATCAAAGTCAGTTAAATTATCCTTAATAAATTCAAGTTTATTTCGAATGCTTCTAATATTAAGATGAAATAAAGTTAAGCAAGTATTAGTTGACATTGACGGACCTGGATTTAGTTCTACATCTCCAGAAGTAATGATTAATGATAAAGCAACTAATGCAAATTCTAAATTTAAAATGCTTAATTTTAAATACTCCGTGACATTTTTTAACATAATACGCAAACATTTAGCTAAAAATAATAGTATATAAACAAACAATTTAACGGTGTCGTTATAAATGTAATTTTCCTGGGAATGCCACTACAGAAACAATGAAAGAGGCCAATAGCCACCTTCCAGGGTAATAAAAAGTAATAATATATTTAGAAAAATATAAAGAACATAAAGAAAACATATATATATGTAATAAAATAAAAATGAAAGCTTCTAGACGTTTGTCTTAAAAAATAAGCAAGCGTCGCAAATGATCTATGAGACACGGATTCGTAAATCTACCCACCAGACATACAACAATTGAAACTAACTCCACCGGTTACAAATAACCGCGGTTTCCCTTACATATATACACTGATCAAAATCCCTAATTATTCACGTTTTGTATCTTCTAATCTAGTTTTCTTGGTTAAATATATTCTAGAATAAGTGCGTGATCAAGTATTTTGTTTTGACAAATGAGGCTGAAACCCCCCTTTTTGTACGCAGTATTCAGGGCGTTTTAGGCGGTATTCAGTACGCACGAGCCTGGTACGCAGTACTCGCACAACACATTATTTAGTATTTAGTACTCATAAAATGTATTTTTAAAACCAAATATGTACAAAAAAATCATAAAATGTAAATAAAGGTCTAATTTTGATAATCGTGCCTTCATTCATCTAGCAGATCCCGGCTCTTAGGTGTTTTAGGTCACCATTCAAATTAGAGTTCTTGCCCTTTGTAATTTTATACTTAGAATTTTTGTCCGGAGATAAATAGTATTCAGTACTCGGTCTCTAAAATAAGGAGTATTCAGTACTCGGGGGTGGGGTGGTGGGGGGGGGGGGGGGTGAGGAGGGGGTTACATACTCACAAATGACTGGTAAAATATGAGTTATATTCATTGTATATGAAAATATGGAAATGTGCTGATAAAACATATAACACGAATCAAAGTCCGCATAGAGATACTGTACACACTTCTTAATGATTGACAGAAAATAATAAATAAATAATAATAATAGTAATAAATGATGATGATGATGGTGATGATAATATGTTTGTTTGTTTGTATGGTGTTTGACGTCATTTTTAACAAAAGTAAGGTTATATATGACGGTCGATTTCTTGTGGTGGAGGCAGAACACCTACATGTCCTGGGTAGAACTAGTACTGTACATCTCCTGCCATCCGTAAGAATCGACACTTCGTCACTTACCAGTCGAGCTCCCAGTTGGATTCGAACTCGCAGCGGTGAGAGGCGAAGGTTTACAACGCAACGTCGTTAACAATTCGGCCACGGAGACATTAATAATACTAATGATGATGATGATGATGATGATGATGATGATGATGATGATGATGATGATATAAACGCATAAAAGTTTTGACCCATTAATGCAAATGAAACATAGATAACCCAAAATTACCCAAATAACCCACAATCACTGATTGGTATAGTTAGTCCGTACGGACGTACACAACATTTTTACGTTCGGGCTTTTCTTTATGTCAATTTGTTATTGACTGACATTGCTAAAACGATTTATCCGTGTACCATGAACACATGTTCTAATTGAGTGTGTGGAGATTTGATAACTTACCGTACTGTCGTTTGCAAATAACATTATTCGATTTTCTAGAGTAGGAATGTTAAGCTGGGTACTCGAGTTCGCGGATTTTGGTAATTTTACACAGCTCATACATTTTTATTAAAGTTGGAATATTGTCCTATTTGCTATTTTATTTGTGAAAATATGGGTTACCTATAATGTACTGTTAACCTATTATAAAGAAAGACAAAAATATCGGACAGGGAAAGCAGCATTCAAGGACGACAGTCAACCACAAAACACAAAAACAAACACGCAAATAGACAAACGAGAATCTCATCTCCCACTGAAGCTCCTATCTCAATAGGGTTCGTGCCCTAGCGGAGACATGTCTGATGGGAAACTTCATCCATCTCATATCCCACTCTGGCTTCAATCTCAATAGGGTTCGTGCCCTGGAGGAGACATGTCTGATGGGAAACTTCATCCGTCTCATCTCCCACTACGGCTCCTATCACAATAGAGTTCGTGCCCTGGCGGAGGTATGTCTGATGGGAAACTTCATCCATCTCATCTCCCACTGAGGCTCCTGTCTCAATAGGGTTTGTGGCCTGGCGGAGACATGTTTGCTGGGAAACTTCATCCATTTCGTCTCCCACTGAAGCTCATGTCTCAATAGGATTCGTGCCCTGGCGGAGACATGTCTGATGGGAAACTTCATCCATCTCATCTCCCACTGAGGCTCCTATATCAATAGAGTTCTGGCGGAGATATGTCTGATGGGAGACTTAATCCATTTCATCTCCTACTTGGGCTCCAATATCAATAGGGTTCTTGCCCTGGCGGAGACATATCTGATGGGAAACTTCTTCCATCTCATCTCCCACTAAGGCTCCAATCTCAATAGAGTTCGTGCCCTGAGGGAAGCATGTCTGATGGGAAACTTCATCCATCTCATCTCCCAATGAGGCTCCTATCTCAGTATGGTTGGTGCCCTGGCGGAAGCATGTCTGCTGGGAAGCGTCATCCATCTCCCACTGAGGATTCTGTCTCAATAGGGTTCGTGCCCTTGCGGAGACATGTTTGATGGAAAACTTCATCTATTTGATCTCCCACTGAGGCTCCTGTCTCAATAGGGTTCGTGCCCTGACGGAGGTAAGATTGCTGGGAAAACTCATCCATTTCGTCTCCCACTGAGGCTCCTGTCTCAATAGGGTTCGTGCCCTGGCGGAGACATGTCTGATGGGACATTTCATCCATTTCATCTCCCTCTAAGGCTCCTGTCTCAATATGGCGGAGACATGTCTGCTGGGAAACTTCATCCATCTCATATCCCACTGAGGCTCCTGTGTCAATAGGGTTCGTGCCCTGGCGGAGACGTGTCTGATGGGAAACTTAATTCATTTCATCTCCCATTGAGGATCCTGCCTCAATAGGGCTCGTGACCTGGCGGAGGCAAGTCCGATGGGAACTTTCATCCATCTCATCTCCCACTGAGGCTCCTGTCTCAATAGGGTTCGTACCCTGGCGGAGACATTCTGATAGGTACTTCATCCATCTCATCTCCCACTGATGCTCCTATCTCAATAGGGTTAATGCCCTGGCGGACACATGTCTGATATAAAACTTTATCCCTTTTATCTCCCATTGAGGCTCCTATCACATTAGGGTTCGTGCCCTGGCGAAAACATGTCTGACGGGAAACTTCATCCATCTCATCTCTCACTGAGGCTCATATCTCAATAGGGTTCGTGCCCTGGCGGAGAAATGTCTGATGGGAAACTTCATATATTTCATCTCCCACACTGAGGCTCCTATTCTCAATAGGGTTCGTGCCCTGACGGAGACATGTCTGATGGGAAACTTCATCCATTTCAACTCCCACTGAGTCTCCTATCTCAATAGGGTTCGTGCCCTGGCGGAGACAAGTCTGATGGAAACTTCATCCATCTCGTCTCTAACTGAAGCTTCTATCTAAATAGGGTTCGTGCCCTGGCGGAGACATGTCTGATGGGAAACTTAATTCATTTCATCTCCCATTGAGGATCCTGCCTCAATAGGGCTCGTGACCTGGCGGAGGCAGGTCCGATGGGAACTTTCATCCATCTCATCTCCCACTGAGGCTCCTATCTCAATAGGGTTAATGCCCTGGCGGACGCATGTCTGATGGAAAACTTTATCCGTTTTATCTGTCATTGAGGCTCCTATCACAAAAGGGTTCGTGCCCTGGCGAAAACATGTCTGATGTGAAACTTCATCCATCTCATCTCTCACTGAGGCTCATATCTCAATAGGATTCGTGCCCTGGCAGTGAAATGTCTGATGGGAAACTTCATATATTTCATCTCCCACACTGAGGCTCCTATTCTCAATAGGGTTCGTGCCCTGACGCAGACATGTCTGATGGGAAACTTCATCCATTTCAACTTCCACTGAGTCTCCTATCTCAATAGGGTTCGTGCCCTGGCGGATACAAGTCTGATGGAAACTTCATCCACCTCATCTCTAACTGAAGCTCCTATCTAAATAGGGTTTGTGCCCTGGCGGAGACATTTCTGATGGGAAACTTAATTCATTTCATCTCCCATTGAGGATCCTGCCTCAATAGGGCTCGTGACCTGGCGGAGGCAGGTCCGATGGGAACTTTCATCCATCTCATCTCCCACTGAGGCTCCTATCTCAATAGGGTTAATGCCCTGGCGGACGCATGTCTGATGGAAAACTTTATCCGTTTTATCTGCCATTGAGGCTCCTATCACAATAATCTTAATAGGGTTCAAGTCCTGGCCGTGGCATGTCTGATGGGAAACTTCGTTCGTCTCCCACTGAGGCTCCTGTATCAATAGGGTTCGTGCCTTGACGCAGACATGTCAGATGGGAAACTGCATCCATTTCAACTTCCACTGAGTCTCCTATCTCAATAGGGTTCGTGCCCTGGCGGAGACATGTCTGATGGGAAACTTAATCCATCTCATCTCTCACTGAGGCTACTGTTCTCAATAGGGTTCTTGACATGACTGAGACATGTCTGATGGGAAATTTCATCCATTTCAACTCCCACTGAGTCTCCTATCTCAATAGGGTTCGTGCCCTGGCGGAGACATGTCTGATGGGAGACTTCGTCCATCACATCTTCCACTGAGGCTCCTGTCTCAATAGGGTCCGTGCCCTGGCGGAGGCAAGTCTGATGGGAGACTTCATCCATCTCATCTCCCACTAAGGCTCCTATCTTAATAGGGTTCAAGCTCTGGCCGTGGCATGTCTGATGGGTAACATCATCCAGTTCGTCTCCCACTGAGGCTCCTGTCTCAATAGGGTTCGTGCCCTGGCGGAGACATGTCTCTGGGAAACTTCATCCATCTCATCTCATTCTGAGGCTCCTGTCTCAATAGGGTTCGTGCCCTGGCGGAGACATGTCTGAGGGGAATCTTCATCCATTTCATCTCCCGCTGAGGCTCTTATCTCAATAGGGTTCGTGCCCTGTCGGAGATGGGAGACTTCATCCATCTCATCTTCCACCGAGGCTCCTGTCTCAATAGGGTTCATACCCTGGCGGAGACATGCCTGACGGGAAGCTTCATCCATCTTATCTCCCACTGAGGCTCCTGTCTCAATGGGGTTCGTGCCATGAAGGAGATATGTCTGCTGGGAAACTTCATCCATCTCATCAACCACTGAGGGTTCTGTCTCAATGCGGTTCGTGCCCTGACGGAGGCATTTTTGATGAGAAACTTCATCCAATTCATCTCCCACTGAGGCTCTTAACTCAATAGGTTTCGTGCCCTGGCGTCGAAGGGAGACTTCATCCATCTCATCTTCCACCGAGGCTCCTGTCTCAATAGGGTTCGTGCCCTGGCGGAGACATGTCTGATGGGAAACTTCATCCATTTCATCTCCCTCTAAGGCTCCTGTCTCAATAGGTTTTGTGGCCTGGCGGAAACATGTCTGCTGGGAAACTTCATCCATCTCATCTCCCACTGAGGCTTCTGTCTCAATAGTGTTCGTGCACTGGCGGAGATATGTCTGATGGGAAACTTCATCCATCTCATTCTCAGTTAGACTTTTTTCTCAATAGGGTTCGTGCCCTGGCGGAGACATGTCTTCTGAGAAACTTAATGTATTGCATCTCCCATTGAGGATCCTGCCTCAATAGGGCTCGTGACCTGGCGGAGGCAAGTCCGATGGGAACTTTCATCCATCTCATCTCCCACTGAGGCTCTTGTCTCAATAGGGTTCGTACCCTGGCGGAGACATTCTGATAGGTACTTCATCCATCTCATCTTCCACTGAGGCTCCTATCTCAATAGGGTTCATGCCCTGGCGGACGCATGTCTGATGGAAAACTTTATCCGTTTTATCTCCAATTGAGTCTCCTATCTCAATAGGGTTCGTGCCCTGGCGGAGACAAGTCTGATGGAAACTTCATCCATCTCATCTCTCACTGAAGCTCCTATCTAAATAGGGTTCGTGCCCTGGCGGAGACATGTCTGATGGGAAACTTCATCCATCTTATCTCTCACTGAGGCTCCTATCTCAATAGGGTTCGTGCCCTGGCGGAGAAGTGTCTAATGGGAAACTTCATCCATTTCATCTCCCACTGAGGCTACTGTTCTCAATAGGGTTCTTGTCCTGACGGAGACATGTCTGATGGGAAACTTCGCCCATTTCAACTCCCACTGAGTCTCCTATCTCAATAGGGTTTGTGCCCTGACGGGGTCATGTCTGATTGGAGACTTCGTCCATCACATCTTCCACTGAGGCTCCTGTCTCAATAGGGTCCGTGCCCTGGCGGAGGCAATTCTGATTGGAGACTTCATCCATCTCATCTCCCACTAAGGCTCCTATCTTAATAGGGTTCAAGTCCTGGCCGTGGCATGTCTGATGGGAAACTTCATCCAGTTCGTCTCCCACTGAGGCTCCTGTCTCAATAGGGTTCGTGCCCTCGCGGAGACATGTCTCTGGGAAACTTCATCCATCTCATCTCCCACTGAGTCTCATGTCTCAATAGGGTTCATGCCCTGGCGGAGACATGTCTGAGGGGAAACTTCATCCATTTCATCTCCCACTGAGGATCTTATCTCAATAAGGTTCGTGCCCTGGCGGAGATGGGAGACTTCATCCATCTCATCTTTCACCGAGGCTCCTGTCTCAATAGGGTTCGTGCCCTGGCGGAGACATGTCTGATGGGAAGCTTCATCCATCTTATCTCCCACTGACGCTCCTGTCTTAATAGGTTTCGTGCCATGGCGGAGACATGTCTGCTGGGAAACTTCATCCATCTCATCTACCACTGAGGCTCCTGTCTCAATAGGGTTCGTGCCCTTGCGGAGGCATTTCTGATGGGAAACTTCATCCTTTTCATCTCCCACTGAGGCTGCCGTCTGATTAGTGCTGGTGCCCTGGCGGAGACATGTCTGATGGGAAACTTCATCCATTTCATCTCCCACTGAGGCTGCTGTCTCAATAGGGTTCGTGCCCTGGCGTAGACATGTCTGATGGAAAACTTCGTTCGTCTCATCTCCAGCTGAGGCTCCTATCTCAATAAGGTTCATACCCTGGCGGAGACAAGTCAGCTGGGAAACCTCATCAACTTTATCTCCCACTGAGGCTTCTATCTCAATAGGGTTCGTGCCCTGGCGGAGGCATGTCTGCTGGGAATCTTCATCCATTTAATCTCCCACTGAGGCTCCTTCGCGCCCTGGCGGAGACTTGTCCGCTGGGAAACTTTATCCATCTCATCTCCCACTAAGGCTCCTATCTCAATAAGGTTCGTGCCCTGGAGGAGACATGTCTGCTTGGAAACTTCATCCATCTCATCTCCCATTGAGGTTTCTATCTCAATAGGGTTCAAGCCCTGGCCTTGGCATGTCTGATGGGAAACTTCATCCATTTCGTCTCCCACTGAGACTCCTGTCTCAATAGGGTTCGTGCCCTGGCGGAGGCATGTCTCCTGGGAAATATGTTTCGGGCCCTGGCGGATGCATGTCTGACGGGAAACGTTAACTTTGATTTCCCTCTGATGTCCTAATTTTAAATAGTAGGATGTATGAGCAACCCATTGAATTGCATTATCTATGATACTGGTATCATAATACAAGCATCTGTATTACTTCCTCTACAATCCTACATGAAACAGAATGGCAATCCTGAATACTTTTATTACGCGTTATAATGCCAGAACGGCATACTGTTAGGTATAGTTTAAAGGGACACACAGATATTTTGAAGCAGTCCTTTAAACGGAAATCTTGAAGTAGTAAGCTAACATTACAATTAGCTTAACATTATAATTTCAGTGATCTCCTTATTACAGAGACGCAAATTGGAGCGCTGTGGTCTAGTGGTAGAGCGTTGGACCCATGATCCAAAAGTCGTGGGTTCGATTCCCGCCATTGCCATATACGTTGTGTCTCTGAGCAAGACACTTTATCTGCATTGCTTAGTACTGGTTCTACCCAGGAAGACATCGGGAGTGATTCAAATAAGTTCATAGAGCTTTCGTTACAATCGATGTAAAATAAATACGTTTAAACTAAAATTATTTTATTTTGTGTTACAAAATGCTAGGTGCTATTGAATAATCTAAATTATTGGTTACATCTGTAAAGGACGTTTGGATTGGCAACATATACTCTTTAAGATTATCGCCTATAGTAACTTTAAAGGTACATTAGCCGTAACGTTTAGCTTAAAAACACATAAAAATTACGTTGACACACATTACACAATTACCATTTTTGACTATTTACTAAACAAAAAGAAGGCGTTTTGACGGAATTGAATAGCGGTACAAAAAGAAAATACCGCTTCGTGGGGTTAAACTCCAAGCGAACACTAAAACTACACGCGCGGGTAATAATTGACGACCACGTTAGCAGTAGAGCTACACGGGAAAGTTATGCAATTGCAAGATATACCATATTCAAAACCTAATGCGTAAATGAATGTGAATTAAACTGAATGTTTGTTTAGCGGCTCATCAACACAGTATAGGTTATTTAGAGCCGTCCAAGAGAGAGAGGGGAAGAATACATAGGAATCCGGGAACCATGCCCTACTCTTATTATCGAATAGATTGGACCATGGTTCTTTAACGTGCTCGGAGGATAGATCGATACATGGGACCGCCCGGTTTACGTCCCCATCCGACGGACGAAAATGAATGTGACGTAAGCAACATATATATAAAAATATTGTGGTCCCAGCGATGTTAACAAACAATAAATAAAACTTTTTGTTTTGTTTCAAGTTCATATAGTTATAACTACACACTTATGTGGGTATTTGGGTCTATGTTCATGATTTCATGTATATATTTCACTGAATACAATCAGACATATTTGCTTATGCTCAGTATGTGCTTTGCTTACGGACGGGGTACCTTTAAGGAAACCCGTTTATGTTTCAATTTTAGGTGTGTGCGGGTCAGGGAACCTTCCCGCTCTCAGGCCGTACAATAAATAGTCACATATAAATAATACACATAAAATGACAATCAACATTGCATAAACTACGTTAAACAATGAATGCTGGCATTATATTTTATATTTTGAAAGACAAGGTGTGTGTTTGCACACTCAATAAAACTCGCCTTCGTACTCATTGCAGCAGTTTAAATCAGCATCTATTTTCAAAAATCATTGTTGAAAGTCCTTTCTGTGCATGTGGTTCCTTAGAAGACACCAAACATGTCCTAATGCACTGTCCATAATGGTATACTGCTCAAAGAATCGTTAAGAATAAGAGTAACATTACGTCGTCGACGACATAACAATTGGCACCCTTCTTTTTGGTTATGGAACGATTTCTTAAGACGTTAATACACACTTCTTTAAAAGTGTACAACACTACATACTCAAAACGAAACTGTTCCTGTGTATGCATATGTTATTTTATTTTTATGGAGAGCTCCAGTAAAAAGTATATTGTTGTATTATGTTTTGCGAATATGTCGAATATTTTAGTTGTACACAGGTGTGAATGGCCTTAACTATAACTTTTGAAATCGGCTTTTATTTGCATTAGGTATGTCAAGAATTTATCCTTGGGTATGTTTGATAAGACGTTGTCTATATATGTTCAACAACTAGATATTAATGCAAGATTATTGATTTGGAACGTTCGCCATAACATCGCCACAAACTAACATGCAGTCTTTTTGTTCGCCACAACATGCCGACAAACTTTACCATTCCGATTTATTTTTTTATTGCACGCCGTAACATCGCCACAAACTTTTCAATTCAGATTTGCCGTTTCTTGTTTCGCCATAACATCACGACAAACTTTTCCATTCTGATCTGCTTTATCTCTTTTCGCCAAAACATCATCACAAAACTTAAACTTTATACAGACTTTTGTTATTTTTTCTATATTACTTATTAATCACGAAAAATGTGCATTTTATGTCACAGGACCACTTGAACAAGTAATTTTGCTAAGTATAATTTTTTTAGTGGAACCTATATTATTGTGGTGCAAACTCATTTTTACACACCAAATATCATGATTCTAACATCTAAAACCAGAACAATTAAAATTGTGTCCCAACTGCAAAAGGATATCAGTATTACTCTGCATTAACATGACCATGATGATCATTTAATAGTTTAAGTCACTGTGAATTATTATATAGTAACTATCTACAACAAATATAAAATCTACTTTGACATTTAAACACACTTAGAATAACATGTATTTAAAAGTAAAATAATGACAAAGATAATTAATGCTAATATCAGAATAATATAAGTGTTCAGTCATGCAGAAACACAATTTATGATAGACGGGGGGTAGAAGCTGGATAATCTTGCTGACTGGGTCAGTTAATTATTATTATCAGGTAGTATTCAATTTCCTTTGATCTGATGCAGTATCATGCAGTATCCTGCAGAGATTATTATATTAGAAACACATGTGTTCAAGAAATTGTGGTATTTTTGCATAAATAACCAGTTATCATGTGTCTATATAGGCCATGGTGTGTTATGTGTACTATTTTGTCAATGAAATTGTAACAATTTAAAACAATAGATATGAATGAGTTTATTTGAGTGAATATTCTGAAGAGAATGTTGCACACCTGTATATTGTAAGATTATAACTGTTTTATTTTTATATACATGTCGGAAAATAACAAGTTTTTCATTTTTCATCTGGCTAGGTAACAGTCGCCTTGAACTTTCGGAATCAGCCCCATAACAAATGTGTATATTTACGTTTGTGGGTTTGTCTAGGGTCTGGTGCTGATTCTAAGATATTCAGGCACCCATAGCCTATTGGACTGCTACAGTTAGGATGATGTTCGACATTTCCATGAAAATGGGAGTGATGCAGAAATGACAGCGCTCGGCATCTCGATAAAAATAAGAGTAATGCAGAAATGACAGCGCTCGACATCTCTGAAAATGAGAGTAATGCATAAATGACAGCGCTCGACATCTCGGTAAAAATGGGAGTAATACAAAGACAGCGCTCGACATCTCTATGAAAATGGTAGTAATGCAGAAATAACAGTCCTCAACATCTCTGTAAAAATGTGAGTAATACAGAGGCAGCGCTCGACATCTCTATGATAATGGAAGTAGTGCAGATATGACAATGCTCCACATCTCCATGAAAATGAGAGTAATGCAGAAATGACAGCGCTCGACATCTCCATGAAAATGAAAGTAATGCAGAAATGACAGCGCTCGACATCTCCATGAACATGGGAGTAATGCAGGAATAACAGTGCTCGACATCTCCATGAAAATGAGAGTAATGCAGAAATGACAGCGCTCGACATCTCCATGAAAACGGGAATAATGCAGAAATGACTGCGCTCGACATCTCCATGAAAATGGGAGTAATGTAGAAATGACAGCGCTCGATATCTCCATGAAAATGAGAGTAAAACAGAAATGACAGCGCTCGACCAACCTCCGCGCAGTGATATTGTAGCCAATAATCCATTCAACCACACAAATCACGTGATGATAGCTGAGGCCTTGTGATTACAAAACATGGCGATACCCTGGTAATGCTTGGTTTCAGCAAAGTCTTGCCGTAACCAACATGCAATTGGCAATAACATCATCACCTTCGAGAAGATGTTTAAACATTCAACCTCTTTTGGCTTGGGTGTAAACTCTTTATTAAATTTATGCACAGCTTCTGTAATGTTCTCAACGGAATACATGTTTGTTTACCAGTAACCTTGTGTGCATTTTAGCTAAAATTTATATATTTTTTTATAAATAAATTATTTTTGTAACCAGATACCGGTTTTCACACTATTTTTCTATATTATGAACAAAGCAAGTTGAATTATTGACCTAAAAAATAATATTTAACCAAAAAATTAAACTTAGCTGGATTTCAGCTATGAATGTGTGTGGTGGCAGTGATTACTGTAACAGAAAGGGGAAGTAACCACTGCCGGGAGTTTGGCGCTGGACATCTCCATGTAAATGGGAGTAATGCAGAAATGACTGCGCTCGACATATCCATGAAAATGGGAACAATGCAAAAATGACAGCGCTCGACATCTCAATGAATATGGGAGCCATGCAGGAATGACAGCGCTCGACATCTTCATGAACATGGGAGCCATGCAGGAATGACAGCACTCGACATATCCATGAAAATGGGAGTCATGCAGTAATGACAGCGTTCGTCATCTCCATAAAAATGAGAGTAATGCAGAAATGACTGCGCTCGACATCTCCATGAAAATGGGAGTAATGCAGAAATGACAGCGCTCGACATATCCATAAAAATGGGAGTAATGTGGAAATGACTGCGCTCGACATATCCATGAAAATGGGAGTAATGCAGAAATGACAGCTCTCGAAATCTCCATAAAAATGAGAGTAATGCAGAAATGACAGCGCTCGACATCTCCATGAAAATAGGAGCCATGCAGGAATGACAGCGCTCGACATCTCCATGAAAATGTGAGTCATGCAGAAATGACAACGCTCGAAATATCCATGAAAAGGGGAGTCATGCAGTAATGACAGCGTTCGACATCTCCATAAAAATGGGAGTAATGCAGAAATGACAGCGCTCGAAATCTCCATAAACATTAGAGTAATGCAGAAATGACAGCGCTCGACATCTCCATAAAATGAGAGTAATGTGGAAAGAGAGTAAGAGACAGCACTTGACATTTCCATGTACAGGACAGTAATGTTGGAATGAAAGTTAGGAGTTTTGACGTTTCCATGAAAATGAGGATTTGCTTTTTACACAAGTCTGGATGGGATTTTTTATTGTATTGCTCTGTCAACTTTGTAAGTTATGGATTAGAAGTTTAATTTACAGCATGAATTTTGTATAATATTCATCTCAGCACCCCATTTAATGATAAGATCATTTTTAGTCAGTTCTGTTCAAAATGAATACATGTAGTGACAACATATTCCAAATTGTTCTATATGGGGTACCGTGTGTAACAGAACTATTTAGGTACAAAACTTGTTGCTTTTTAATGGACTGCACCATATGTAAATAAATCAACAAGATTTAAATAAATTGACACTTTTTAAATAAATCCTCTTGATTTAAAGTATATCCTTAAGATTTAAAATATGTCCTCACGATTAAAATATATCCATACGATTTAAATTATATGCTTACTCTTTAAATATATTCTAATGATTTTTAAGTTAAATGTGCAACATTTACTTAAAACAATTTAGTCCCATAATTAAAATATTTCTGTTTACTCTCATTGAGATTTTAATTTTTAGAGGATTTATTTAGTTTCTTTCAATTGTGTCGATTTATTTAAATATAGTAAATTTAATTAAATTGTTGCACATTTATAGCATAACGAAGGTCGATTTATTTAGATCAAAAACGATTATTTAAATCAAAACAATTCAGTTACATCGTATGGATATATTTAAATCATGAGGATATAATAATCTAAATCGTAAGGATATACTTTAATTCGAGAGCATTTATTTAGTGTCGATTTATTTAAATCGTTCCCATTTATTTTAATTTGGTGCAGTCCATGTTAAATAGTGAAAAAAACATGTTTTTGAGCTAAATATATATATTTTTTAAAACGGCACGCCATTGTTCCATTTCATAATTTCAGTCCATTATTTAAAAAGTTTGCCGCTATGTGTTGGCGAACGTTGCTGCAACTGTGTAGCAAACATCACCACAAGCATCGCCTGAACATTGCAGAGAAACATTTTAAGCAAATGAAGTTTGCTGCAAAGATTCCGCCCACTTTTACTTTGTAAATGAGGTCTGCGGCAAAGTTGTAGCAAACATCGCTACAAGATTACATCTAAAAGCGTTATGCAAATGAAGTTTGCTGCAAAGTTGCCGCACACTTTTACCATGCAAATGAGGACTGCGGCAAAGTTGTGGTGAACATCACTAGAACATCACCAGAACCTCAATTGCATATTTTCGCTGCAACTTTGCCGCAGAATATACGTTGACACTTTTTTATTAGAGTTCATTCGAACAGTTCCGTAGTGCATAGATGCTAGTATGCAATGTTTATTTAGATTGTTATCCTATGCAAGGGATTTACATAAAACAATGATATCCACACTTTGTTTACATGGTTAAATAGCTTTATTTTTTATCTAACAACATAGAAATGAGCCATTTCGACATTTACATATCAAAATCCAAAGATGAGAAAATTGGTCTTACATAAACGAAATCAAATAAACAAATTAAATATTCAATGAACATGACAAAACAAATCATAACGCGTGGTGAGGTGGTGAAGACAGGGTTGCCGACTTGGAACGGTCAGTAGGCAATACGGCATACTGGTTATTTTAAGTAATAGATAGAGTATGGTCTCATTGAGTTAATTTAAACATCGAGATGGGCGTCCCTTACCAAAAATGTAGGATTCTGGCGACTATTTGCTGCAACTCTGCGGCAAACATTGCTGCAAAGCTGCGGCAGACAAGTTTGCGGCGAATTTGTGGTAAACTTTTACCATGCAAATGAGGCCTACTTTGTAGTGTGACTGGTGTATTTGAACAACTGTATACGGTAAACAATCACAGCTTTCAAGTAAACTCATTAAAATCATATCCTAATTACGCTTTGATATTCTCCGCTATTGGTAGCGAAGAGTATCGTAGCATGATAAAGGGTCTGCTTTTAATGAGATTGGGCTTTCAAGTGAAATACAAACAGGTGTGCTTCATGAAAAATACAATAAATTATTAGTAATTGTCATGCATTTTGTAATGTCAACACACGATTGCATGATATGGTATTTGCCCCCACTGGTGAATGCAGATTAAATGCAATTAACGTAATTTATAGGCATTCGCACATTTGAATAAAAAAATCCATTTGGGGAATTTTCCAATCTCATTAAAAGCAGACACTCTATCACGCTACAATACTCTCCGCTACATGGCCTAGAAGCGGAGAGTATCAAAGCGTAATTAGGATTTGATTTTAATGAAATTGGAAAATGTACTTACCTAAATCTACTAATAGTCCTTGTATATTCTTTACAAAAAAGACTCGGTATGTTTTGGATTCAATACAGAAACAAATTTGTTATAGTTTATTTATATTTGTATTGGGATATACGCACGATTTTTTTTCGCGTATTAATAATATTGCGCAATTTTAGGAGCGCACTATTTATGCGCGAAAGAGCAAGTGCATATATACCAATATAACTCTAATAACCTTTTTATTGCACACTCGTTTTTAAATTAGAACAATAAAATAGGTTGCAACATTTAATTTTCACCAAAAACGTTTATCTGAAACAAATATATTGTCGTTTCATCGTGGGATTTGTCATAATGAAATCAACAATGTTTAAATCACTTGACATACTTTCTTTGACATGAACAGAAAATTGCACCAATCACGAACGAGTATACATTACACACCCAATATGACTCTACTGCACGTCACGATAAGCGAATATTGATATTTACTGTTACACTGGAAGTAATACGGAGCTTGTATGAAATATATGTATATATGGTTATAGACAGATACTTTTATTGACTTAAACGATTACAGTTTTTCATCATTACACATATATAATATACACACACGTGACAGGCTTTAACATTACATATACAACAACATAATAATAACTTTTTTCTTTGCTTCATACATATTTTTTAATTAAAAAAATACACATATTATGTATGTAAATGATAAACGAGGATGTTCTGAAATAAGACATCTAGTTTTTCAGTCTGTTAAATTGGATATAGCACAGTCTGTGGATATAGATAGCCTTAATACAAGTGCATCGGAAATGACATAAACTAAGAATGATCTTTTTGTTTAATCAACAATTCCACACATTTAAACATGCTTGGTCAAGTTGTGTAATATTTAGGAATGTATTTGTTTCTAATGTTAGAGTAAGTAGTACAGATCAAAATAAAATGGTACTCGTCTTCAACATCGTTAGTGTTACAAATTTGGCACACTATTTCTTTTCTCTCTGTTCTCCCTCTTGAGTATCTCCCTATTTTTATTCTTAAACAATGAGCGCATAATCTTTTTTTTGTTGTACAATTTCTTAATTTCTTAATTGTTTGGAGCATAATGTATCTAGACATGTTTCAAGATCTAGATCCGCGTAAAAATCCTTATATATCAGACCTCCATGTCTGTCTGTCTGTCTGTCTGTCTGTCTGTCCGTCCGTTTTTCTGTCTGTCTGTCTATTATTATTATTATTAATATTATTATTATAACTAGTACTTATTTAATGTGCAAATGAATTATATGCATAAAATGTATCTAATGCCAATGAATGTATGTGTATACATGTATTTAAATCTTCCTATGAAAATTGACATTGAAAATATCAACATGTATATGATTTAGTGAATGTTATTATGTTAAATCGTTGTAGTATATCTAATACAATGGATTTTAATTTTAAAAAGATTCAGGCATCATGACTCAAATTCAATATATGTAAGTATGTCTACATGCACCTGTATACATGCACTGGTGTTAAAAAGGAAACAATCACTTTCGTTTATTTATGAGAGTGATGTTTCATTTGTTTTACGCCAATTTATATATATATATATATAATACATATATATCAAATACAATAAAAATACAATAAAAAAACCCAACAACAACAACAACAACAGCAACAATAACAAACAACATCAACACCAATTTGCATGTTTAATTATTTGTTTTTATGTTTTACATTTTACATTGTTGGTTATCATTGTCAATAAATCGTAAGTTATTAGACGGTTTATTCAGATAATTCCAAAGCGCCATAATACCAAGGATGCCACATATATATATCAACTTGACAGAGATAATACAAAGTTGAGTATTGTTTAAAGCAACGTTGCACCACCCACACCCCACACCCTCCCGAATACAAACATGCAAACTGATTGATCGTGGTTGCAGTTCATCGCGCGGGAAAAAAAACCTTCGTCAATGCCAAACTTGAAACCCCAACTAAGGGAGTTTGGTGCATGAGCTTTCGTCCCTCGGGTTTTCTGGTCGTACCCTAGATTGGTTTTCTCTTTAGCTGCAACTACTATTTTGGATACATCCTGAGATGTTTATTATTTTGTATGTGTTTCTTTAATTAGTTTCTCAGGATGTGGACTTTATTGTTAGAGAATTCCTTTTGATGGGATGTAGTTTTGTTTACACTGTCTTGTCTATTTTAGGCGCTGAAGACAGGATAATAGCGAGGATTGTGCGCATATAAAATCGATTCAAGCTAACCAGTAGGCCTTATTGCCTACTGACCGTTCCAAGTCGGTAACTCTGTCTTCACCACCCTTTCTGTTAATTTTTGTCTCTTTCATTGTATTTTCAAATCCTTGTTTGCAGTACAGTGCGGACCTACGATGCCATTGCGATCGGACGGTGTGGTTTCTATAGGACCCTATATCTCATTTTTGATATTGATCACAGCTATTAAGCTTCGCAGATTTAAGGATTATTTCCAATTTTGTGGGATCCAATTGATAGTGCATTAACAAAAGAAAACAAATAGAACTAAAATAATCGTGAATATCTTTACATGTAACTTGCAGTTTTATATGTTTACACTTTTATCTAGACAGTGATATACTCGAATAATAAATATAAACTTTATTTTATGACAAAACGATGTTTAAACAGTACTTTTTACTAAGGTCTGTTGATTCAACCGGCATCGCAGAAAGTCTCTCTTTATTTATAAATTTATGTTTGTTTTCATATTGTTTTATATTTCAAAATAAACATATACCCAATTTTTAGGTGTGGTAACCATCCCCACAGTCGGTGGTTGGGTGATAAGAATTAACCGACTGCTCGTTACTTAGCAGAGGGGTAGGAACAACACCCCCACCCCCCTCACAAAAAAAAGTAACCCACCTGTTGACCGTGGGTGGCAACCCGTGTCGTTGGAGAAGGGAATCCTGGTGTTTGAGTGACGTGGAGATCTGGTAGTTATCTCCGCGTTACAACACACCACTTTGGTCCGGACTTCAAGTAGACGGAAGGTCAGATTGGCCCGATCTGATCAATCGGTTTGTCATGCCAGCTTTACGGGATCCTAGCTTCTTGTTTAATTCACATATCTCTCAATCCCTCTCGTTTAATATCTTACTCCCCTTTTATTTTGTTCTCTTTAAACATAATGTAGAAATAATCATTTATGGCGGTGGCGTTAGGGCTAACCATGTATTTATAAACGCTATATGGCTGTACTCATGCCACTTTTAGGCGGAACATAAGTGCGGCTCTTCGACTTTTTAGTTAAGGGATTATGTCCGCTGGGTGGTATGGGGGTCTGATGCGATAGTTTTATATTCGTATATTCTTCACGTATTCTTGGCATTTGTCTGTCGGATATCCACAGCAAATGTCCCATTGTTGGACTCCGAGGCGGAGACTAGAAGACTAGAAGAGCCCGAATCTGAATCTGATGATGATATTTCTCATTTAAATTGGCCTCGTTTCCTCAATATTATCTATGTAGAGGATGACAAACTTATAACTAGACTCTCTCCTTTTGCCATCTCCAAAGGAGTGTTAAAAAATTCCATAATGGAAAACACTTCTTGTTGAGTGTGCCAAAAAATCACACTCTGACAGTCTCCTTAAAATTCAAACTTTCGTAAACGTCCGTGTTGAGGTTATTCCTCACATTTCTCTCAATTCTGCAAAGGGTGTAGTGCGCTCCAGGGAACTGGAGCACTGCACTCTTGAAGAAATGACTCATAATCTTAACTCTCAAGGTGTGACTGAGGTAACGCGCATCAGTACGAGGCGGGGTGGCAAACTCAATCCTACCAATACGTTCGTGCTTACTTTCAGCACACCAAATATTTCGAAGACCATCAAGACTGGATATATCATTCTACCAATTGACCCCTTTATTTCAAACCTTCTTCGATGTTTTAACTGTCAACTCTTTGGTCACCATGGAGAAAGATGCAAGCGAGCTGCTCCTGTATGTGCAAAACACCCGCATCTTGCGTTAACTGAAAGGGGACCCACGGGGCTTTGCTAATGTATGTCCGAAGTGGAAGCACGAGGGGGAAATACAGAAGGTTAAGATTGAGAAGAACATTTCTTTTCCTGAAGCTAGAAAACTTGTTGAGAGTCTTACTCCGCCCACTCCATCTGGTAAATCGTATGCCGATGCGAGTAGGGTTGAGAAACCAGCTACCAGGTCTATCGCGGCGCATACTGTGTTAACCTGGCCAATAGACTCCGATAAGTTTACTTCTATTCCACTCTCTGTTCAGTATTCCTCTAAAACATCTTCATGCTCTCAAACTGTGTTCCTCTTAAATAAGCCTCCTTTAGCTCACAAACCTCTTATGGTTTCCAAGCCTAACACTTTTTCAACTATATCCTAAACAACTCCTACACCTGATGCATCTACTTCGAAATCGACGGACTCTGGTGCAACCAAGAGTCCCCCAAACCCGACGAACTCTTCCAAAAGTTCGTCAAATCCGACGAACTATCCCAATAGTTGGTCACCACGCAGTATTGCTTCCACGGACGTGACTGCAAGAACAAAGAATACTCCCGGGTTAGGGAAGCAGTCAAAAGGATCTGATGATCCGATTGTACTGCATAACAGATTTGGAGAGTTGATGATCCAGCACATCTGGAACTCCCAAAGCCTCAAAAGTCTCCAAAGGCTGCCAGCCCCAAAGGTCGTAAACCCGTACTTCCGCCAAAATCAAATAAAGTCATTCAATAGAACTTTTAAAACCTCATTATGGTGAAATCAGCTTACGTTTAAATAAACACAACCCTGTTGCATCTTGTCTTCTTGAAGACTAGTGATAAAATATCTTTTAAAAACTATTCATTATATAACTATATTTGTCATACAAATAATAAAGCCGCTGGAGGAGTTTCGATTCTTGTGTATCGAAACATTCCTCACAGAACGTTTGCACTGAAAACTGAGTTGCAAGCAGTTGCGGTCAATGTTACGATGCACAGAGTTAGAACAATATGCTCCTAATATTTATCATCTAGTTCTTCACTAGACCTTAAAAATCTAAATCACCTAGTTTCACAATTACCATCACCTTTTATAATCTTGGGTGATTTTAATGAACATAACTACATCTGGGATTGTAAAGATATAAACGATAAAGGCAAGAAAGTTGAGGATTTCTTAGCCAAAAACAGTTTAATGATAACAAATTACATACTTATTTACATCCAGCTTTAGGCTCTCATTCTTCCATTGATTTAACAATATGCGATCCAACTCTCTTGATGGATTTTTCATGGAGTGTTGGTGACGACCTACGTGTAAGTGACCACTTGCCCATATGTCTTGAAAATATCGGCCCTCCACTTTTCGAAAAACGCAACGATGGAAACTTCGCAAAGCTGATTGGGATACGTTTCAATCTCTTTGTGAGGAAAATTAAAGCCTTCCGTTTTCGAGGATGTCAAGGAAGCGACTAATCTTTTTACCAAAACCCTTCATGATATAGCTGATCAAACTATTCCAAAAACCTCGGCAAATCCAAAACGCCCACATAAACCATGGTACGATGATGACTGCAAAAAGGCAGTCATCGATCGTCAAGCTGCGTTGAATGCATTTAACTTGCGGCCAACTCAAAATAACTTGGAGACATTTAAAGTTTTTCGTGCGAAAGCCCGTCGTACTATTAAGGATATCGAGAGGAAATCCTGGAGATCGTATGTCTCTAGGCTGAACTCTCGCCCATCTCTTAAGAAAACGTGATACATGGTCCGGAAAATAAACGGTAAATGTAATTCTAGTAAATCATCTTAAAACTGATATTACAGCTGTCAAAGATATTACAAACACTTTCTAAAAATTCTTCTTCTGTAAATTGTCAATCACATTTTCTAAAAAATAAGAATTTCAAGACGAAAATTTTGGAGAAATACAATTAACTGTTCACTCTGAAAGAGCTTAGAGAATCACTTAAAAAGGCTCATGATACATCAGCTGGTCCTGCTGATATCCATTATCAATTATTAAAATATTTACCTGAAGCAATCGTTATTCCAGTCCCCAAACCGGAAATGATCATTCGGAACCAATAAATTATCGCCCTATTGCGTTAACGAGTTGTATATGTAAAACCATGAAACGAATGATTAATGAGAGACTCGTTTGGTACATGGAATCCAACAAACAGATAACAAAGTATCAAAGTGGATTCCGTCGCCAACGAGGCACAGCAGACAATCTCATTCGAGTTGAATCATTTATTAGGGAGAGAACATATTTTGACTTGGAGAAAGCTTATGATACTGCTTGGAAGTAAGGTATTATGAATGATCTTGATGACCTTGGTCTTAGAGGCCGATTACCAATTTTATAGAGAATGTCTTAGATGATAGACAGTTTCGTGTCCGAGTGGGTTCAACCCTCTCTGACATTCATGAACAGGATATGAGTGTGCCACAGGGCAGAATTATCTCTGTAGCCCTTTTTAATATAAACATTAACCGTATAATTAAAACCATCAATCCTGGTGTGGATTGTTCTCTATATGTTGAAAAAAAAACATGAACATTATTGAGAGACAATTACAACAATGTCTCAATGAACTTCAGACAGGGTCTGATGAAAATTGTTTTAAATTTTCTAAATCTAAAACTAATTGTATGCACTTTTGTCAACTACCTAAATATCATTAAGACCCTCGTCTAACACTGGATGGGTCACCAATACCAGAAGTATATGAGACCAACTTCCGCCAGCGCTGACAATGCCTCTATCTTTCAGCTGAACTGAAGGCAATTAAACTTGCCTTAAACTATATTCAGGAATCTGAAGATGATCATTTTGTTATCTTTTCTGATTCCCTTTCATTTCTACAAGCCTTGGGTAGTTTGAAACATGATAATCCAGTTGTGCTTCAACTTTTAGAAAAAAAATTACAAATATCTCATAGTTGATAATGTTATCATTTTCTGCTGGCTTCCAAGCCATGTAGGAATACTTAGTCATGATAGAGCTGATAGTGCTGCTAAGACAGCATTATGTTTACATATATCTAATGCCAAATTACCTTATACTGATTTTAAAAGTTGTATTAACACATATATTCATAACTCTTGGCAAGCCGGTTGGGATTTGTCAGTTAACAATAAACCCCATTCAATTAAACCGTTACTCGGAGAATGGCGTACTTCTAGTAGACCCAATCGTCGGGAAGAAGTTGTCCTAGCCCGGTGCAGGATAGGGCATACACGTTATACTCATTTATATTTATTACAAGCTGAGCAATTACCAGAATGTATACCCTGCTTTGCACCGTTAACGGTCAAACACATCTTGTTGGAATGTGTAAACTTTGATCCTATGGGTCAAACGTACTACAATGTTAATATTTATAAATATGAAAATTTACTGATTTATAGGGAATAAAATGGCAGCAACTGTTTGAAAAATAATTATACTTAAAGGCAATAGTGCTCTACATGAACAGTTAAGAAGTTTGCATTCATTTGCAGTGATTTTCTTTGCTTTAAATGATATTTATCAATATTCCATATATATGGTAATTTGGAAATATGACGTCATAGTTCTCAAAATGGCGGTTCCCATATGCGATATTGTTTGTTTATCATCCGATTTTGATCATGTTTTCACCTTTTTCCAAGTTTTTCAGAACTCTCAATGTAATAATGGAGCCGGTTGGCTGTGTCGCTACATTCCCCCTAAAGAGGGCCGTGTGTCCCTTAAGTATCAACAAAATATATTTATATTGTTTGAATCTAACATAAGATAGTGGTACATGTATTAAAGAGACACTGCGGCCTTGAGTTTTATATCAATCTTTATGTGTGTGTGTGTGTGTGTGTGTGTGCGTGCGTGCGTGTGTGTGTGGTTCTAAGGATTATAGTCCCTGTACCATTTGAGCCTCGAGAAGTATCCCTCGTTGACGCGGCATTATGTGTGGACTTGCCTAGCGTTACAATTAACACCTCGAGTTATCATTTTGACATTAAAACTGCTTGCATACAATTAAATAAAAAATTGAGATTTCAGTTGTCTTTGTTATTCTACCAATTTTTAATTATGTTATTGGTGCAATATAATATGTAGTAAGTAATATGTAAAAAAAAATGCTTTCGGTTTAAAAATTAAGATTGTCGTGTGTCCCTTTAAAGTATGCCGGAAGGAAATCGAATATCCCACAATATTAGGGGCCGGATTTTCAACATATATTTCTTCAGTCTTCAATAATAAATGTAAATTCTGAATTAAAAATTAAAAATTATTCAAAGACTTTTCCAGGAACCACACGGAGTATGGTTTTTTAAAAGCTTCAGTTTTTTTCGAATCGTAAATTCTTAATTATGGGAATTACGAACGCAGGAGTTGCATTTATTCAGAAAATGTTTTATATTTTTCTCTGGAATATGACGAAAGATAAAATAAAAATGATGTATATATAATAACTGTTTTGTGCCCCGCCAGAGGTTCACGAAGGTTCCTCCGTGCAACAGACTACATGCAATTTAATTTGTTTTCATATTATTTAATATGCATCTCACTGGTTTTACAGTACTCAGGATATGACAGCATTAATGTCATATTTTCAAATTTAAATAAATATGCATAAACGTATTCTAATTCCATATATGATATCAATTTAAACATTGCTTTATCTATTTAATAAATTATAAGATAGTGTACAATCCTGTTTGGCTTAATGCTGCCTATATGCTATATATATATAACTTTTATTTTACCTATATGTTCTATATATGTAATATATTGTAAAATATGTATTTATCATTGAAGTATACATACATACATACGTACATAGGTACGTACGTACGTGCGTGCGTGCGTGCATGCATGCATGTAATCAATTGCAGTAGGTAAATCTGAACCGTGAGAAAAGACAAACAGATTATGGTGAAAATGGTGGTAATAGTATATGGTCACGGTAGTTAAATACTGCCGATGGTAATGATGATGGTGATTGTTGTAATGATATGTATATTGAGAAGTGAATCTCATTTTGACATGGGGGTTCCTATGAAGTTTATGTAATCAATTGCAGTAAGTAACCCGTGAGAAAAGACAAACTGAGCACAATACAATACCATGCATTTGGAGGACTGTAATACGATGGTTGATGTTGAACAAGTTATGTAAGCTTTACAAATATGTTAAATTGACAATGTCCATAACTTTTAGCTTATAAAACACACTCTAATTATGTTCGCAAACATTACACACTTAACATTATTGAATATTTACTAATTAAAAGCAAGATTGTTTGACAGAATTCAATCGCGGCACAAAAAAAATAGATAAACCGCTTCGTGCGTTTGAACTCGCAGCCCAAACTAAAATTACACTCACAGTAATAATAGTAATAATGAAGTAGTAGACATCGCTCCCGACTGAGCTAACCGGGCTATACATATTACGCAATACATATTATGGTGAAAACCTAACCCGCTAATGGAAGTCAGGTGATCGCAGAAAGGTAAATATTGTGGGTCCCATTTTATTTACAAATAATAATTAAAACTTTTTTTTTTCAAACTCACGAATGTATTACTTACTGGGTATATGCTCATGCTTTCATGTATACATTTCACTGAATAAAGGTCAGACAGTTATTTGGTTATGCTCAATATCTGCTTACTTACGGACAATATCCCTTTAACATGGATCCATATATAGATTATAGCTCCCATTGTCTATTTTTGGAAGACTACTGTATATGTACAACCTTTTTGCAGATCGAGTAAAGCCACAATTCGGTCTGCTAATATATTATGTCAAAACAGTAAAGGGACAGTTTAACGGCCCGTTAGTTTATATACGCACATTTGAAAAATGGAGCGTATTATGGTATGGGATTGACCGTCCGTACGTCCGTCCATAAACAATTCGTATTCCGCACGATAACTCCAAAAATATGAGACCCACTCTCATGAAACTTCAAAGGTACATTGCCCTAGGCGAGAGGAGGAAACATATTATTGTTGGGCCTAGTAGGTGAAAGGTTAAGGTCACAGTGACCTTATGTTGGGCCTAGTAGGTGAAAGGTTAAGGTCACAGTGACCTTATGTGGAAATATGTATCCTTATAATAACTTCAAAACCGTAATACTCACACTGATGTAATACTCACACTGATAAAACTTCATATGTGCATTGCCCTTGGTGAAAGGTAAAAATATTTTGCTTTTGGGGTGAGTAGTCAAAGGTCAAGGTTACCATTACCTTATATAGAAATATGAATTCCGCATGATAACTTCAAAACCATAAAAACCTACTCATGAAACTCCATAGTTATATTGCCATAGGTGCTCATTTATATTCTGTATTAACAAAATCATAGTCTATATTTTGTTATTTATATTCTATATTCAACTATTTATATTATATATTTTGGCATTTATATTCTATGTTAGTTCATTTATATTCTGTATTAACAAAATCATAGTCTATATTTTGTTATTTATATTCTATATTCAACTATTTATATTATATATTTTGGCATTTATATTCTGTATTAACAAAATCATAGTCTATATTTTGATATTTATATTCTATATTCAACTATTTATATTATATATTTTGGCATTTATATTCTATGTTAGTTCATTTATATTCTTAATTAACAAAATCATAGTCTATATTTTGTTATTTATATTCTATATTCAACTATTTATATTATATATTTTGGCATTTATATTCTATGTTAGTTCATTTATATTCTGTATTAACAAAATTATAGTCTATATTTTGTTATTTATATTCTATATTCAACTATTTATATTATATATTTTGGCATTTATATTCTATGTTAGTTCATTTATATTCTTAATTAACAAAATCATAGTCTATATATTTTGTTATTTATATTCTATATTCAACTATTTATATTATATATTTTGGCATTTATATTATACAATTATGGACTTTTCAGCTGTTATACATGATGTGATATGGTACATATCAACATCATGTATAACAGCTGAAAAGTCCATAACTGTTTTATTATATAACCCTCAATTTACAATTATATAAAACAGGTCAATATCAAAAAAAACAATTATATAAAACAGGTCAATATCAAAAAAACAGGTCAGTATCAAAAAAACAGGTCAATATCGCTAGATATTTTTTCTAAAAAATTACTTTTTAGCCAATGAAAACGCGTCTATTTATAGGTTATATAATAATCTATGTTAGTTCATTTATATTCTGTATTAACAAAATCATAGTCTATATTTTGTTATTTATATTCTATATTCAACTATTTATATTATATATTTTGGCATTTATATTCTATGTTAGTTCATTTATATTCTGTTTTAACAAAATCATAGTCTATATTTTGTTATTTATATTCTATATTCAACTATTTATATTATATATTTTGGCATTTATATTCTATGTTAGTTCATTTATATTCTGTATTAACAAAATCATAGTCTATATTTTGTTATTTATATTCTATATTCAACTATTTATATTATATATTTTGGCATTTATATTCTGTATTAACAAAATCATAGTCTATATTTTGTTATTTATATTCTATATTCAACTATTTATATTATATATTTTGGCATTTATATTCTATGTTAGTTAGTTTAAATTCTGTATCATCATTTGAGTTATATACTTTTTAATTGATATATTTATACTCAATATATGTACATGTATGTGCACGTTTTTTCATATATATGTTTGTATAATCTGTGTGCGTGTGTGTAATGTTTCGTATTTATGTGGTTTATCTGTATGCATATTGTATAAATGCTCATTCATATTGCATAATTCCCTATTTGTATTCTATCTTTAAAATGCATGTTCAAAAATGGTACGTTAACATTCATATTCAATAATTGCATTCTGACAGAGACGCAATAAACAACTGAATACTGCTCTTAGATCTCTGATTCTGGGTAGTGTTTGTAACATGGTTTTGATTTGGTTTTACTGTTGGAAAAATAGCAGCACCAGACTGACAGCCAGCGACTACCGCTTTTACAACTACCACCATCTTCATCATCATCATCCTCGTCATCGTCATCGTGGTGGTGGTGGTGTTGCTGGTCGTCATCATCATCAACAGCAGCAGCAGCAGCAACAGAGCAGCAGCTTTATCATTATCATAATCATCATCACTATAACAACATTCTACCACAAGGATTATCATCATCATCAGCAGCAGCAGCAGCGGCATCATCATCGCCATCACAACCACAATCATCATCATTATCATCACAACCAAAGCCGTCACCACCACCACCACCACCATCATCATCATAATCATCACAACCAACATCAGCATCATCATCGTCTTCATAATCATCATTACCGCACCATCAACACATCTATACATGTTGTAAGGCTAAAGATGTATATTAGTCGAGTTATACTGGACATCATTTACCCAGGAGCAATAATACTCAAATAGCAAAATAAAGAACATAAATGGACAATTATATAATATACACAGAAATATATGAGATACTGCACATACATGTAGCTATACATATATTAAATATACATATAATTTACTGCAAAGGAATAAAGAGATTATAGAATATAAATAAAAATGTAGTAATAATATAGAATGTAATTGAACAAAATATAGAATATAAACGACTCAATATAAAATGTTAATATGTCAGCTATAGAATATAAATAACAAAATATAGAATATGAATGAGTCAATATACATATAAATTAGCAACTATTTACGAAATAATATATTTCCAGCGGGTTTATATTGTCCCAGATCAATACCTGTTGGGCGGGACTTGAATTTGTGTGCGCGTGTGTGTGTGTGTGTGTGTGTGTCGTTCTAAGGTTTAATGTCCCTCCGACAGCAAATACAGACAAGCGCAATCCGGAGACACGTATCTTGAAGTAATGGTCACAATAGAGTCTGGACTGAGGCGGGACTTGAAGTTCATTGGTACCAAGGGCCCAAATATGGAACGCCAAATTAACACAAACTCAGTTAATTGACCCTCTCTTTAATTATTTGAAGAGATGTCTAATTCAATTGAATATAGGTCTAATTCAATTGAAGAGAGGTCTAATTCAATTGAAGAGAGGTCTAATTCAATTGAAGAGAGGTCTAATTTAATATTGGAAGTGTACCTCTCTTCCACTGAATTGAACCTCTCTTCATTTTAATTATACCTCTCTTCAATTGAACTAGACCTCTTTAATTGAATTGAACATCTCTTCAATTGCAACATAATTGAAACTCGGTCTAATTCAATTGAAGAGAGGATCAATTCTAGACGAGCGAAGTAATAATAAAATACAATAATGTGTAATCAAATTTCACGCCTGTAAAAGGAGCCTACAGGCGTGAAATTTGAACCAACTGTTTTCCTAGAAACCAAATCAAGAACATGATGGCACATGTTACAGTAATGGATGGAACGTGTATTTCGAAACATAACCCTTATCTGTGTAATGCACAAGCATCGACGGAATCCACGTTTGATTGATTGCGTTATTGATAACAGCACTTGGTGTTGATTGATTGCGTTATTGATAACAGCACTTGGTTTTGATTGATTACGTTATTGATAACAGCACTTGGAGTTGATTGATTACGTTCTTGAAAACAGCACTTGGAGTTGATTGATTACGTTCTTGATAACAGCACTTGGAGTTGATTGATTACGTTCTTGATAACAGCACTTCTTGATAACAGCACTTGGAGTTGATTGATTGCGTTATTGATAACAGCACTTGGAGTTGATTGATTACGTTCTTGATAACAGCACTTCTTGATAACAGCACTTGGAGTTGATTGATTGCGTTATTGATAACAGCACTTGGAGTTGATTGATTACGTTCTTGATAACAGCACTTCTTGATAACAGCACTTGGAGCTGATTGATTGCGTTCTTGATAACAGCACTTGGAGTTGATTGATTACGTTATTGATAACAACACTTGGAGTTGATTGATTGCGTTATTGATAACAGCACTTGGAGTTGATTGATTGCGTTACTGATAACAGCACTTGGAGTTGATTGATTACGTTATTGATAGTATCACTTGGAGTTGATTGATTACGTTAATGATAACAGCACTTGGAGTTGATTGATTACGTTATTGATAACAGCACTTGGAGTTGATTGATTACGTTATTGATAACAGCACTTGGAGTTGATTGATTACTTTCTTGATAACAGCATTTGGAGTTTATTGATTACGTTATGAACCAAGATTTTTTTTTCTCAATCCAACCCAATCGTGAAAACTGGGCCAATCCCGTCATTCTCCGGGATCACGCCGCTTCAGTATGTTCAATATCTTGGCATTTCGTTAGAGGCAACGGCATGTAGCATGTCTGTTATTTACAACACAGATGAAGGTTTTATCACTGCTTTCATGTAAATAAACTATAGATGGAGAAATTGGCTAAATGAATTGCAAAACGTTGAGATAACTTCGATTTTGAATGCAAATTCGTTTTGGCAGGAATCTATTGGTTACATCATACTAGCATGGCGCTTCAGAATCCCGCCAAAACGAATTTGCAAAAGACACGATGTCTGATCATTTTTGGTTTCGGCTTTATTTACTTTATTGACTTCATAATTTTGAATGCAAATTCGTTTTGGCTGGTATCTATTGGTTACATCATACTAGCATGGCGCCTCAGAATACCGCCAAAACGAATTTGCAAAAGACACGATGTCTGATCATTTTTGGTTTCGGCTTTATTTACTTTATTGACTTCATAATTTTGAATGCAAATTCGTTTTGGCTGGTATCTATTGGTAACATCATACTAGCATGGCGCCTCAGAATCCCACCAAAACGAATTTGCAAAAGACACGATGTCTGATCATTTTTGGTTTCGGCTTTATTTACTTTATTGACTTCATAATTTTGAATGCAAATTCGTTTTGGCTGGTATCTATTGGTTACATCATACTAGCATGGCGCCTCAGAATACCGCCAAAACGAATTTGCAAAAGACACGATGTCTGATCATTTTTGGTTTCGGCTTTATTTACTTTATTGACTTCATAATTTTGAATGCAAATTCGTTTTGGCTGGTATCTATTGGTAACATCATACTAGCATGGCGCCTCAGAATCCCGCCAAAACGAATTTGCAAAAGACACGATGTCTGATCATTTTTGGTTTCGGCTTTATTTACTTTATTGACTTCATAATTTTGAATGCAAATTCGTTTTGAATGGTATCTATTGGTTACATCATACTAGCATGGCGCCTCAGAATACCGCCAAAACGAATTTGCAAAAGACACGATGTCTGATCATTTTTGGTTTCGGCTTTATTTACTTTATTGACTTCATAATTTTGAATGCAAATTCGTTTTGGCTGGTATCTATTGGTAACATCATACTAGCATGGCGCCTCAGAATCCCACCAAAACGAATTTGCAAAAGACACGATGTCTGATCATTTTTGGTTTCGGCTTTATTTACTTTATTGACTGCATATATAGCTGTCAATGCCAAACTGAAATCAAAATTGAGATTGGACTCAATAGGCGGTTGGTTAGAGGGGTCAGTGGGGTGAAACCCCTTATCCGGAAACGGTCTGTGGTTGAATTTAATACATTTTAGTTTAAAGGTATACTCGTAATACTGTTCAAATAATTATAGGATGAAAATTGAAACATATACCCTGTATGATCATGCATTTTGATTTAATTAATTTGTCACATACTACACAGAAGCGATACGGAAATCCAAGTTATTCCAAATTGTATATTGTTTTGTATAAAACATTTTTAAATTTATTTTTAAAATCTCACGAAGAAAATGTTTATCAGGTTTTAAGATTTAGTGAGAACGTAGAATGTGTGCGTGTGAGCGTGATTTGACACACATGCGAGTGAGCGTGATTTGACACACATGCGTGTCAGCGTGATTTGACACACATGCGTGTCAGCGTGATTTGACACACATGCGTGTCAGCGTGATTTGACACACATGCGTGTCAGCGTGATTTGACACACATGCGTGTCAGCGTGATTTGACACAGATGCGTGTGTGTCACGTCAACTGCATGATGTGTGACAGGTATATGACTACAGTTGTCTGAGTGCTCATATAATTAAAACGAACTGTGTAAGGATATTATTAATGTTTGCTAATTCCAAATTTAAAAAAAAATGCAAATACTAGCAACTATCAGCAGTTTTCATTATTTTTATAATAAACAGGCCGTACGACACATTGCTCCCCACTGTAACATGTTTAATAACAAAATTAAAGCAAATATATTTCTTTATGACAGCTTGTTTAGGCTTGATCAGCTCCAATATCGGTTTTAATTTCTCTAATACCAGGTACATCATACCATAATTGAGGTCTCTATTGACACATGTTCATGTATCTCATTTTAAATTGATCACGATACATGGCCCGATATTGTCCTTCCTAGAGACTGATTTTTTATTTTGAAACTTAAGTACAGGTCAATAGTGATTGTGTTAAAATGAACATTCCCCCCATTGGATTTATGTCCATACTAATGCATTGTTGGTTATTAATTACAATTTTGGGAAGTATCGGGTTGGTGCGTGATATATTTTATTATTAAATCATGATTTGTAACCGATACAAAACAAACCCATTGCTATAGGGACAACATGTTCGATAAGGTAGGGTTACTGTCGTCTATAGAGAATAAATGTTTGCTTTTTCTCAAATAAACATTATTTAAACAATGTCAGAATGTGATAATTTCCCTGATTATTAAATCATATGGTCCCTAAAGTTTCAGGTTCAAACAAAACCTTTTCTGAAGCAATTCGCTGAAAACATTTTTATACCATTTCGATGAAAACAAAACACCAACTACTTTCTGTAGCAGTTCGCTGAAATCAAAGCGACAAATACTTTCTATAGCAGTTCTGACTAATCATTACAACATTTATTGTTTACCCGACTTTTTCAACCAATCAGTTGCCTCCGATTTTCGAATATTTGCACTATTTATTCATGAAATTTCTACTACAAGCAGTCTTCGCGGTTAAGAGTGTGACCTATATAGGGACGATCGATAAAGTCTATGGTAATCACTAAGTCGGATACAGTCTATGGTAATCACTAAGTCGGATACAGTCTATGGTAATCACTTAGTCGGATACAGTCTATGGTAATCACTAAGTCGGATAAAGTCTATGGTAATCACTAAGTCGGATACAGTCTATGGTAATCACTAAGTCGTATAAAGTCTATGGTAATCACTAAGTCGGATACAGTCTATGGTAATCACTAAGTCGGATACAGTCTATGGTAATCACTAAGTCGGATACAGTCTATGGTAATCACTAAGTCGGATACAGTCTATGAAGATAAATCTTCCCCGTTTAAGAAACCACTCTGTGTTAAGTCTGTACAACTCTGTATTGAGTCTGTACCACTCTGTATTGCGTTTGTACCACTCTCTATTGAGTATGCAGCCCTCTGTATTGAGTAAATGTCACTCTGTATAGAGTATGTACCACTCTGTATTGAGTCTGTATCACTCTGTATTGAGTATGTATGCCCCTCTATATCTCTATATTGAGTTTGTACCACTATGTATTGAGCACGTACCACTCTGTATTGACTCTGTACAACTCTTTATTGGGTCTGTACAACTCTATATTGAGTCTGTACCTCTATGTATTGAGTCTGTACCACTCTATATTGAGTATGTATCACTCTATATTGAGCCTGTACCACTCTATATTGAGTCTGCGCCACTCTATATTGAGTCAGCACCACTCCGTATTGAATATGTATCACTCTATATTGCCTTTTGGGCGTCTGTAGCACACTGTATGTAGTCTGTAGCACCATGTACTGAGTCTATAACACTCTGTATTTCAGGTGATCTGGTCTGCGCCCCTCCATCCCCAGTTCCAGGCGGTACCTACTCTTTAGAACAGGGAAACTACTCCGATGGCGATAATGTGACATATGCGTGCGACACCGGATATACTCACACATACGGGGATCTTATTCTCACATGTAGCAATACCAGCTGGCTCGGAACAGCGCCCAATTGTACAAGTAAGTAAATCACGAACTAACATGGTTTATTAAAATACTCAATGTTGATTGGTTATTGGGTAGGTCTTTAAAAAGCTATACAATACCTTTGATGTCATATGTACGTCAACCGTTAAGACATCATTTTGAACGCCGGAAAATCTCTCGACAAAATGTGTTTCATGATACATACAACTCTATGTCAGATAAGAAATCAAAAAAATCCAGAAAGTTTATATTGTGCGAGATCAAAACCTGGTGTTTGGGACTTGATAATTTATCGTAATTTGCTCAGTAACTATTCAAATGCTGATATTTTTTAAAAACTAAAAATGAGAACAAGACGATAAGAGTGTGTTCGTGTATGTAATTCTAAGATTTTAAGTCCTCCGTACAGTAGGGCTGTACACACCATACGATCATAATGATTTTCAAGGTTTACGTGATTCTCAAAGCTCAATTCCATATCGCCTTGGCCAAGATCAGATAGAAAAAAAGTGTTTGACATAGTGTAAAAAATAAAAGTCATTATTTCATCAAATCATTTTATTAATTTCGCCGCGGCCACGTTAGTTATCCTTGAGCAAGATAATTAATCCACATTGCTTAGTACTGGTTCTACCCAGGAAGCCATCGAGAGTGATTAATCTAAGTTGCAATAACTTGTTTCGCAATCGATGTAAAATAAATATGTTTAAACTAACCCCATTGCACAATGTCTGTGGTAATTAAAACAAGTAAGGTTTTTCATTATTGAGTTATATTTTTATTTTTATTACAGCTTTAATTTATTGAAAATATTTGTTCAAAATTCATTTTGACCTCACGTTTTTCAGTCCACGAATTCACACCTAAATCTAATTGTTTAAATGTGGTCTTTTATTATAAACCATGTACACAACAAGAGGCCCAAGAGGACCCGTGGACGCTCTACTTGATAAAGATAAAGTTTGTGTATAAGGCGCCATAACACTGTCAAAAATCATTCATCCGGAACATGGCGATGACATGAGCAACTAGGATTGTTACTGATCATCCCTGCCACGTTTAATTAAAAATCTGACCAAAGGTTCAGGAGAACTAGTCTGTACAAAGTTGGTGTATTAAAACCTTAAAGCGTTATAACTCTGCCAAAATCCATTCAACTGGAACACGGCGATGATATACGCAACTAGGCTTGGTACTTATTATCCCCACCAAGATTCTTTAAATCGGGAAAGGGGATCAGGAGAACTAGACAGCACAATGTTTGTGTATTAAAACATTTAAAGGGCCATAACTCCGCTAATTTTTTTTCTACCGGAACAAGGCTATGGTAAGCACAACTAGGCTCGATGCTGATCTTCCTTGCCAAGTTTCATTGAAATCTGATCAGGGGTTCAGGAGAACTATTCCAGACAAAGATTGTGTATTAAAACCTTTAAAGGGCCTTAACGCCGTAAAAAAAGCTTTCAACTGCAACACGCTGATGACAAACCTAAGCGTGGTACTGTTCATCCCCGAAAAGTTTCGTTGAAATTCGGCCAGGGGTTCAGGAGAACTAGTCAAAACGAAAGGTGTGTATTTAAACATTTAAAGGGCCATAACTCCACCAAAAACAAAATCATTCAACTGGAACACGGAGATGATATGCACAACTAGACCTGGTACTGATCATCCCTAAATTGTTTCGCTGAAATCCGGCCAGGTGTTCAGGAAAACTAGTCCAGACAAATTTTGTGTATTAAAACCTGACAAAGTTTGTGTATTAAAACCTTTAAAGGGTCATAACTCCTCCAAATCATTTAACAGGAACACAGTGACGATATGTACAACTAGGCATGGTACTGATAATCCCTGCAAAGTGTCGCTGAAATCCGGCCAAATGAAGGTCCTATCGTCTTCATGAAGCAAAACAAAGCATTTTTGAACAAATTCAAGGGCCATAACTTCGGTGTACTAATCTGAATTGGTCGTTTTTAAACTTGTCCAAGACTGTATTGATAGTTACAATCTGTTAAAGTTTGGTAAAGATCGGATGAAAAATGAAGGACCTAACGTCTTAAAGAGGCAAAATACAGCAACTAAATCAAGGGCCATAACTCTAGTTTTTTGTGATTAATTTCTTTTATTCCATGTAAGACATAATACAATGTTATACAAAAGTTGTTCAGGTATCAATACAAACTATATGATTTTGAAACATAACACATTGTATGGTTACTATAAATAACAGAACATTAATACAATGTCTTACATGTAATCTTTTAAGTGTGAATATAAAAAAAGATAAAGACGAATGAAAGAAAGTAAAAAAGGAGAAAAAATAAGAGAAAAAATAGGTTTACAGATGAGAAACTGTATGCATATATTTTTCTTATTTTTATTTTACATGTTACCCCATTTAATTTCGTGTGACCTAAGTTTGTTTTTGTTTATTGCAATAATTCTTTCTATTTGCTTGGTTTTTTGTAAATATGGTATGAATGCTGCAATACTGGGAATTGTTCTCGTGTATTTATTTTTAAAATATTTAGCAAGTAAAATTATACAGTTTAGTAGGTTAGATTTTGATGAGTTGTATAACCCGAACGATATATTTTGATAACAGATGTTAAAAGGTTGATTGTTTGCAATACAAAAATTATGAACTTGAGTCCAAAAGGCTCTTACAAAATGACATTCCCAAAACAAATGTTCTAGAGTTTCCGGATGTCTATCACAAAATTCACATAAACTGGAATTAACTATTTTACATTTAAATAAAAACTGGTTAGTAGGTAAAATTCTCATAATGTATTTGTATTGAAATGATCTTAGTTTTGTGTCTATGGTACTTTTGAAAGGTAGACAATGAATGGTTTTCCAGTTAAGATTGTTAAATATTTCTTCCCATTTAAGATGAGGTTTTATTTCATTATCATTATTAATTAGCTGAATTTGAATATTATATAACAATCTATTTGGAGAGTTACATTTCTTCACTTGGTGTAATAAAGGTGTTTTTTCAATTTCTATTACATTTTCTGTTTTAATAATTTGTTTCCATCTTTTTGGTATACTTTGGGTAATAGTAAAATAATTGAGAAATTCGGAATCACTTATATTGTATAATTGTCTTAATCTTTCAAAAGTATAAAACGTCTTTTGTCTAGAATCATATGTATCATTTATTGTTTTAATTCCTAGCTGTAACCATGATTTGTAAAATAATAAACTGCCTTTATTTTTAATGAAAGAATTATTCCATATGTACTGTTTAACTAAATTAACATCTTCAATATTAGAATTAAAATTAATGTTTGACCATGATTCAATAATGTTACATAAAAACGGCGTTTCGTTGAACATAGAATAACCATCTTTGCAACTGAAATTACTCTCAAAGATGAAGTTTCCGCCATATTTTTCCATTGAAGACATGTATATATACTTCCATTCACCATTATTGTTTATATCTGTTAGTCGTTTAACCCAACTTGCTTTTATTGAATTTATAAAAAGTTCTATATCTATCATCTTCATTCCACCGTTTTCAATATTTTGTATAATTGTTTTACGCTTAATTTTGTCTGGTTTTCCCTCCCACAGAAATTCGAACATTTTATTTTTAATTAGGTTTATAGTGTTTATGTTGGGTGATTCAAGCACAGTTAGTGGAAAAATTAGTTTTGGTAGTGCAAATGTTTTTATTACTGAGATTTTACTTAAAATCGACAATTTATATTTCTTCCAGTTATCAAGGCAGTTTTGAAATTGTTCTATTTTTGGATTGTAGTTTAAATCTTTATTTTTATTATTATCGTTCGTGATAATAATAAAAACCAGCCAGAACTGGTCCGATCTGGCTGGTTTTATGAAAAATATAGGCCCTAGCGTGTTAAAGAGGCAAAATTATAGCATATTTCAGAAAATCAAGGGCCATAACTCCTTAGCAAATGGTCCGATCTGCAGTGGCTGATTTTCATACTCGTCTCAGATTTGATTGATATCAACAATCTGGTAAGGTTTGAAAAAGATCCGATGAAAATTGAAAGCCTATTGAGTTAACGAGGCAAAATATAGCAATTTGAACTAAACCAAAGGCCATAACTCCAGTGTTACTTGTCCGAACTGGCTGTTTTCCGAACTCGTCAAGGCTTTAATTGATATTAACAATCTCGTAAAGTTTGAAAAAGGTCAGATGAAAAGCGAAGGCCCTATCGTGTTAACGAGGCCAAATTGTAGCATATTTCAGAAAATTAAGGGCCATAACTCCGGTGTAAATAGTCCGATGGGGCCGTTTTTCAAACTCGTCTGAGCCTTCATTGATATCAATAATCTGGAAAAGTTTGAAAAATATCAGATGTAAAATGAAGGCCTTATCGCGTTAACGATGCCAAATATAGCAATTTTTACTAAATCAAAGGCCGTAGTATTAGTTTTAACTGGCTGGTTTTCCAACTCATCCGAGCTTTCATTAATTTCAACAATCTGGTAAAGCTTGATAAAGATCGGATGAAAACGCAAGGCCCTATCGGGTTTACGAGGCAAAATATAGCAATTTTAACTATATCAAGGGCCATAACTCCAGTGTTACTGGTCCGAACTGGCTGGTTTGCGAACTCGTCCGAGCTTTTATCGATATCAATAATCTGGTAAAGTTTGAAAAAGATCGATTGAAAAATGAAAGTCCTATCTTGTTAACGAGGCAAAAGTTAACGGACAGACGACGGATGGACGGACAACTCGCCATCCTATAAGCTCTGCTGGCCTTTGGCCAGTGGAGCTAAAACAGTGTTTCTACTGTTAAAATCATAGTCAACATTTTTTTTTTGAAGCATTTGTTTGAAAAAATTCAAATACGTTTTATACATTCAATTAATTTTGCAATGTTATCGGAATATAAGACGTCAATGATGGGTCACACATTGTGTAAAACCGCGTAGCGCTGCAAAGCGGTTTTATACAAAATGTGTGGCCCAGCAATGACGTGTTATATCGTTACATAGACGACTCTTGTGACAGAAATTGCTCAACACATATGTTAAGTATATCATGACACGTTTGTAACTGAGCTTATAGACGACATAACATAGTCTCTCTTTAAACAGATAAACCAGAACATGCTTCTTTTCCCAGTGATCACCAACTTACAACATATTCTATAACAACTTACTTTCTCTTCTTCTCATATATATGTATCATATTAGGTTCTGATTAACGATTGATTAGGGTCTCATCAGCCTTTTCTTACTATGTAAACTTTTTTGGATTTGAATCAGACTGTACGAGTTACTTTAAATGCCCTTTTGTGCGTGCAAAACATTAGTAAGTATGATTAGCAAGTTGTTTTACACATTGTTGAATGCCACTTGTAATAGGTTTAGTAGGGTGGCAGCCATCATGCAAAACAAAAGCAGAGTTCTGGTTACTTGGCATAGCAATTTGTTGCGACAGAAGGTAAACTAAACACGTTCAATAAAACAGAGATGAAGATGTGCCTTGTATTAGACATCAAGAGTAAATGCAGACTGATCTCCATCATTTCGCTAAGAAGTTGATACAATGCGTGTGTTGCATATGGCGAATTATGCCAAACAAGATTTGCAGTGTGGCGGTAGTAAAACGTCTCCCCGCGCTTGTAATCAGTACAGTTATTCATTCGATCTTTAGAGATCGCTGAGCCCGATACTTATAATTAGTTATCTGTGGTACATTTTCAGTTTCTTTTGTTTTTTTACTTAATTTTTGATTCGGTGGTTCCACTACTCTGGAGGGGCGTCCGTGGCCGAGTGGTTAACGTCTCTGACTAGAAATCACTTGCCCCTCACCGCTGTAGGTTCGATCCCTCAGGGGCCTAGGAATCTTTATGTGAGGAAGCTATCCAGCTGGCTTGCGGAACGTCGGTGGTTCTACCCAGGTGCCACCCCGTGCACGAAAATTGCCCGGAGGGGCACCTGGGGTCTTCCTCCACCAGTAGACGCTGGAAAGTCGCCATATGACCTTAGCTGTTGGTGCGACTATAACATCCAATTCAATCCAATCCACTACTCCGGCCGATAAAAGGCTCTGGGTATTGTTTAACCACTTATAGGATATGTTGTCTGCTTTTTAATTTAGTCTTTTGGCTGTTACTTGTGATAGGCAGACTTCATAACCGCTGCTCCCAACTAAATTCCATTATGTTTATTTCGCTCTTCGGGGCATTTAATTTTATTAGATACTGGGACCATATGCCGTACGACACGGGGAAGCAATTACTTCCATGTCCACCGCCGTATGCTTGCCATCTTCGGGATGGTTAAACGTGTGTACTATTGATTTTATGAATATTAAGTTCTGCTCAACCCGGTGCTAGAGGGCGTGAGCGGTAGCTAGCATATTTCACTACCGCTCATGAACAGTCTCACTCAAACCGAGACTGCAATATTTCGTATGTGTCGTGCTCGGCCGTTTTCAAAGGTCCATTATCATACTCTTTTTTACTAAACATATGCTATATACAGTAGACACAGACGTTGGTACAGTAATATATATAGCAATGGTACAGTAAATACAGTTAGATGGGCTATGGGTTAGTTTTAGGAGATAGCGTTAGGGATCACTTCAGGTGCTTCGTGGCACCTTGTATTGCCTATTCATTAGTTCATATAAACCTAGACGAATAGCTACTTTTTACACTTACTAGATGTAACGAAATATCTTCATGTACTGAAGGAGGTAAAACCTGCGCTTAGAAAATCTGGAAATACTATGTTAAAGTTGCACAAGCTTTCCAATTCCAGAAGTTGTGCTTGTTGGAAAATTTATTACAAGAGGACGTGCATGTTCATGTCGCAAAGAATTGTTGACATTCAATGGTTCCAGCATACAACAAACAAGTCCATGTCACCAATTGCAGTTGCTCTTATCAAGCACATCTGCCGAGTTGTTTAACAGGTTGTTTCAGACTTTATTGGAGACATGGCCTTTAGGTCCACCTCTGACATGCCTACGTGCGGTAACTTCGTCCGGTGACTGGGGTTGGAAGAGGATATGTTGGAACCATTCTCGCTAACACTGCCACAGGCCTCAGTGTTTGCAAGGAACTTATTAAATGTAGATGTCAATGAGGCAAGTGTGTTGCAAACGATGTGTCAAAGCAGGAATGATGTATACAGTATTTTGAAAATGGGACGTTGGGTACTGTGACTGTGATTAAGAAAAAGTGAACCATTCAGATCACAGATCAGTAAGATTAGTAAGATTAGATTAAATGTAATGTTAGCTCTCATATTGAAAATTTTCAAATGATATGACCAGTTATTACATTTGTGTTTGTGTATATAACAAAGAGTATGATAATGGACCTTTGGAAACGGCCGAGCACGACACATACGAAATAGTGCAGTCTCGGTTTGATTGAGACTGTTCATGAGCGGTAGTGAAATATGCTAGCTACCGCTCACGCCCTCTAGCCCCGGGTTGAGCAGAACTCAATATTCATAAAATCAACAGCACACAATTTTAACCATCCCAAAGATAATTTCAAGAGCTATTTTCTCATATTAATTCTCTGGCTGACTTCGTTTTCATTTTTACTTTCATTAGCTTCATATGGCTGTGTATAGTACATATAGATATAAACATCAAACAGGAAAAACAGCATTCAATGACGACAGTTAACCACAAACACACACAGAAACAAAGATGAATAAAAGGCCAAATAAGACATCACAGACACAAAAGGGTTGACAACAGGGCTGCCGCCTTGGAACGGTCAGTGGCAAAATGCCTCTGGGGGCTTAAACCAGGTTCTAGGGTGCACCAAACCTCACACTTACCCTACTGTCATCCCAATAAAACGGGACAGTGTAAATAGAAATATCCCCGCCATGAACTATTCTCTCACCAACAAGGCAGCATTAATAGACAATATAAGGGTTTGTTTCCCCCCGCCTTTGTGGTACCCAGTATTGAGGGCAAATTTATAGAATATTCAGTACCCACGGTCCGGGTTCAAATAGTATTCAGTACTCGGGTTATCCATGTTAAATAGTATTCAGTACTCGGGTCTTAAATGAAGGTGTATTCAGTACTCAGCTATAAAATAGAGAGTATTCATAACTCAGGGGTGGGGGTGGGGGGAGGGGTGCAGGGGTGGGGGGGGGGGGAACACCCACATATAAGTAAAACACAAAGATGCTCGTGTATATATAAATACAAAAAACAATAGCCTAGAAAGCCACATTGACTTGGCAGAAACCATGGCCAGAGGTGTGAAATAAAGAGAAGAGGTCATTTAAAAGTGTTGAATACAATACTGAATTTAATTAATGCCCTCTCTCTGGAGTATGTACCACACTGTATTGAGCAGATCTCTTTATTGAGTATGTAGCCTTGTAGAGAGGTCTACATACTCAATAGAGAGTGGTACATACTCAATACAGAGTGGTATAGACTCAATAGAGAGGGCTACATACTCAATGTATAGTCTGCTAGGTACAAGTATGTATATTATTTAGTTTTAAAATATTTTCCATGGGGACACATCCCACACTCTTTTCCTTGGCTATACCTAAAAACACTCCAGGTACGCCCCTGGAATTGAAGATTTATTTTAATCAGGTTGTTATTAATTGTTATATTGAACATTCACCTCTTGTTTTTTTTCTTACCTATAAATGTTATTTAAAACATAGGAATAAAGAGAGATATTAAGTAGTTAATTAATACAAATGCTATCGGCCTTGGGCCTTTATGACAGTGTTTGGACCAATAACTGGGCCAATATGAAAACACTTAATTAATAACATCGAAATATTGAATCTGTAACACTCTATATTGAGTCTATGTCACTACGTATTGAGTCTGTACCACATTATATTGACTCTGTACCACTATGTGTTATCTGTACCGCTCTGCACTGAGTCTGTACCACTCAATATTTAATCTGTAACACTATGTATTGAATCTGTAACGCTATGTATTGTGTACTGCTCTATATTGAGTCTGTACCACTCTATATTGAGTCGGTACCGCTCTATATTGAGTCTGTACCGCTTTATACTGTGTCTGTACCACTCTATATTTAGTTTGAGCCTTTCTATATTGAGTCTGTACCACTTTATATTGAGACTGTACCACTCTATATTGAGTCTGTACCAGTCTATATTGAGTCTGTACCACTCTATATTGAGTATGTACCTATATGTATTGAGTATATACCACTCTATATTGAGTCTGTACCACTCTATATTGAGTATGCACCTCTCCGTATTGAATATGTTTCACTCTATATTGCCTTTTGGGCGTCTGTAGCACACTGTATGTAGTCTGTAGCACCATGTACCACTCTATATTGCATATGTACCTCTATGTAACTCTATATTGAGTCTGTACCACTCTATATTGGGTCTGTACCACTCTATACTGAGTGTGTACCTCTATGTATTGAGTCTGTACCACTCTATATTGAGTATGTATCACTCTATATTGAGCCTGTACCACTCTATATTGAGTCTGCGCCACTCTATATTGAGTCTGCACCACTCCGTATTGAATATGTATCACTCTATATTGCCTTTTGGGCGTCTGTAGCACACTGTATGTAGTCTGTAGCACCATGTACTGAGTCTATAACACTCTGTATTTCAGGTGATCTGGTCTGCGCCCCTCCATCCCTAGTTCCAGGCGGTACCTACTCTTTAGTACAGGGAAACTACTCCGATGGCGATAATGTGACATATGCGTGCGACACCGGATATACTCACACATACGGGGATCTTATTCTCACATGTAGCAATACCAGCTGGCTCGGAACAGCTCCCAATTGTACAAGTAAGTAAATCACGAACTAACATGGTTTATTAAAATACTCAATGTTGATCGGTTATTGGGTAGGTCTTTAAAAAGCTATACAATACCTTTGATGTCATATGTACGTCAACCGTTAAGACATCATTTTGAACGCCGGAAAATCTCTCGACAAAATGTATATCATGATACATACAACTCTATGTCAGATAAGAAATTAAAAAAATCCAGAGAGTTTATATTGTGCGAGATCAAAACCTGGTGTTTGGGACTTGATAATTTATCGTAATTTGCTCAGTAACTATTCAAATGCTGATATTTTTTAAAAACTAAAAATGAGATCAAGACGATAAGAGTGTGTTTGTGTATGTAATTCTAAGATCTTTAGTCCTCCGTACCGTAGGGTTGGTACACACCATACGATCATAATGATTTTCAAGGTTTACGTGATTCTCAAAGCTCAATTCCATATCGCCTTGGCCAAGATCAGATAGAAAAAAAGTGTTTCACATAGAATAAAAAATAAAAGTCATTATTTCATCAAATCATTTTATTAACCCCATTGCACAATGTCTGTGGTAATTAAAACAAGTAAGGTTTTTCATTATTGAGTTAGATTTTTATTTTTATTACAGCTTTTATTGAAAATATTTGTTCAAAATTCATTTTGACCTCACGTTTTTTAGTCCACGAATTCACACCTAAATCTAATTGTTTAAACGTGATCTTTTATTATAAACCATGTACACAACAAGAGGTCCAAGAGGGCCCGTGGACGCTCTACTGGATAAAGATAAAGTTTGTGTATCAGGCGCCATAACACTGTCAAAAATCATTCAACCGGAACATGGCGATGACATGCGCAACTAGGATTATTACTGATCCCCCCTGCCACGTTTAATTAAAAATCCAACCAAAGGTTCAGGAGAACTAGTCTGTACAAAGTTGGTGTATTAAAACCTTAAAACGTTATAACTCTGCCAAAATCCATTCAACTGGAACACGGCGATGATATACGCAACTAGGCTTGGTACTTATCATCCCCACCAAGATTCTTTAAATCCTGAAAGGGGATCGGGAGAACTAGACAGGACAATGTTTGGGTATTAAAACATTTAAAGGGCCTAAACTCCGCCAAAATTGATTCTACCGGAACAAGGCAATGGTAAGCACAACTAGGCTCGATGCTGATCTTCCGTGCCAAGTTTCATTGAAATCTGGCCAGGGGTTCAGGAGAACTAGTCCAGACAAAGATTGTGTATTAAAACCTTTAAAGGGCCATAACTCCGGTGTAAATAGTCCGATGGGGCCGTTTTTCAAACTCGTCTGAGCCTTCATTGATATCAATAATCTGGAAAAGTTTGAAAAATATCAGATGTAAAATGAAGGCCTTATCGCGTTAACGATGCCAAATATAGCAATTTTAACTAAATCAAAGGCCGTAGTATTAGTTTTAACTGGCTGGTTTTCCAACTCATCCGAGCTTTCATTAATTTCAACAATCTGGTAAAGCTTGATAAAGATCGGATGAAAACGCAAGGCCCTATCGGGTTTACGAGCAAAATATAGCAATTTTTACTATATCAAGGGCCATAACTCCGGTGTTACTGGTTCGAACTGGCTGGTTTGCGAACTCGTCCGAGCTTTTATCGATATCAATAATCTGGTAAAGTTTGAAAAAGATCGATTGAAAAATGAAAGTCCTATCTTGTTAACGAGGCAAAAGTTAACGGACAGACGACGGATGGACGGACAACTCGCCATCCTATAAGCTCTGCTGGCCTTTGGCCAGTGGAGCTAAAACAGTGTTTCTACTGTTAAAATCATAGTCAACATTTTTTTTGAAGCATTTGTTTGAAAAAATTCAAATACGTTTTATACATTCAATTAATTTTGCAATGTTATCGGAATATAAGACGTCAATGATGGGTCACAAATTGTGTAAAACCGCGTAGCGCTGCAAAGCGGTTTTATACAAAATGTGTGGCCCAGCAATGACGTGTTATATCGTTACATAGACGACTCTTGTGACAGAAATTGCTCAACACATATGTTAAGTATATCATGACACGTTTGTAACTGAGCTTATAGACGACATAACATAGTCTCTCTTTAAACAGATAAACCAGAACATGCTTTTTTTCCCAGTGATCACCAACTTACAACAGATTCTATAACAACTTACTTTCTCTTCTTCTCATATATATGTATCATATTAGGTTCTGATTAACGATTAATTAGGGTCTCATCAGCCTTTTCTTACTATGTCAACTTTTTTGGATTTGAATCAGACTGTACGAGTTACTTTAAAATGCCCTTTTGTGCGTGCAAAACATTAGTAAGTATGATTAGCAAGTTGTTTTACACATTGTTGAATGCCAATTGTAATAGGTTTAGTAGGGTGGCAGCCATCATGCAAAACAAAAGCAGAGTTCTGGTTACTTGGCATAGGAATTTGTTGAGATAGAAGGTAAACTAAACACGTTCAATAAAACAGAGATGAAGATGTGCTTTGTATCAGACATCAAGAGTAAGTGCAGACTGATCTCCATCATTTCGCTAAGAAGTTGATACAATGCGTGTGTTGCATATGGCGAATTATGCCAAACAAGATTTGCAGTGTGGCGGTAGTAAAACGTCTCCCCGCGCCTGTAATCAGTACAGTTATTCATTCGATCTTTAGAGATCGCTGAGCCCGATACTTATAATTAGTTATCTGTGGTACATTTTCAGTTTCTTTTGTTTTTTTACTTAATTTTTGATTCGGTGGTTCCACTACTCTGGAGGGGCGTCCGTGGCCGAGTGGTTAACGTCTCTGACTAGAAATCACTTGCCCCTCACCGCTGTAGGTTCGATCCCTCAGGGGCCTAGGAATCTTTATGTGAGGAAGCTATCCAGCTGGCTTGCGGAACGTCGGTGGTTCTACCCAGGTGCCCGCCCGTGCACGAAAATTGCCCGGAGGGGCACCTGGGGTCTTCCTCCACCAGTAGACGCTGGAAAGTCGCCATATGACCTTAGCTGTTGGTGCGACTATAACATCCAATTCAATCCAATCCACTACTCCGGCCGATAAAAGGCTCTGGGTATTGTTTAACCACTTATAGGATATGTTGTCTGCTTTTTAATTTAGTCTTTTGGCTGTTACTTGTGATAGGCAGACTTCATAACCGCTGCTCCCAACTAAATTCCATTATGTTTATTTCGCTCTTCGGGGCATTTAATTTTATTAGATACTGGGACCATATGCCGTACGACACGGGGAAGCAATTACTTCCATGTCCACCGCCGTATGCTTGCCATCTTCGGGATGGTTAAACGTGTGTACTATTGATTTTATGAATATTGAGTTCTGCTCAACCCGGTGCTAGAGGGCGTGAGCGGTAGCTAGCATATTTCACTACCGCTCATGAACAGTCTCACTCAAACCGAGACTGCAATATTTCGTATGTGTCGTGCTCGGCCGTTTTCAAAGGTCCATTATCATACTCTTTTTTACTAAACATATGCTATATACAGTAGACACAGACGTTGGTACAGTAATATATATAGCAATGGTACAGTAAATACAGTTAGATGGGCTATGGGTTAGTTTTAGGAGATAGCGTTAGGGATCACTTCAGGTGCTTCGTGGCACCTTGTATTGCCTATTCATTAGTTCATATAAACCTAGACGAATAGCTACTTTTTACACTTACTAGATGTAACGAAATATTTTCATGTACTGAAGGAGGTAAAACCTGTGCTTAGAAAATCTGGAAATACTATGTTAAAGTTGCACAAGCTTTCCAATTCCAGAAGTTGTGCTTGTTGGAAAATTTATTACAAGAGGACGTGCATGTTCATGTCGCAAAGAATTGTTGACATTCAATGGTTCCAGCATACAACAAACAAGTCCATGTCACCAATTGCAGTAGCTCTTATCAAGCACATCTGCCGAGTTGTTTAACAGGTTGTTTCAGACTTTATTGGAGACATGGCCTTTAGGTCCACCTCTGACATGCCTACGTGCGGTAACTTCGTCCGGTGACTGGGGTTGGAAGAGGATATGTTGGAACCATTCTCGCTAACACTGCCACAGGCCTCAGTGTTTGCAAGGAGCTTATTAAATGTAGATGTCAATGAGGCAAGTGTGTTGCAAACGATGTGTCAAAGCAGGAATGATGTATACAGTATTTTGAAAATGGGACGTTGGGTACTGTGACTGTGATTAAGAAAAAGTGAACCATTCAGATCACAGATCAGTAAGATTAGTAAGATTAGATTAAATGTAATATTAGCTCTCATATTGAAAATGTTCAAATGATATGACCAGTTATTACATTTGTGTTTGTGTATATAACAAAGAGTATGATAATGGACCTTTGGAAACGGCCGAGCACGACACATACGAAATAGTGCAGTCTCGGTTTGATTGATACTGTTCATGAGCGGTAGTGAAATATGCTAGCTACCGCTCACGCCCTCTAGCCCCGGGTTGAGCAGAACTCAATATTCATAAAATCAACAGCACACAATTTTAACCATCCCAAAGATAATTTCAAGAGCTATTTTCTCATATTAATTCTCTGGCTGACTTCGTTTTCATTTTTACTTTCATTAGCTTCATATGGCTGTGTATAGTACATATAGATATAAACATCAAACAGGAAAAACAGCATTCAATGACGACAGTTAACCACAAACACACACAGAAACAAAGATGAATAAAAGGCCAAATAAGACATCACAGACACAAAAGGGTTGACAACAGGGCTGCCGCCTTGGAACGGTCAGTGGCAAAATGCTGCTGGGGGCTTAAACCAGGTTCTAGGGTATACCAAACCTCACACTTACCCTACTGTCATCCCAATAAAACGGGACAGTGTAAATAGAAATATCCCCGCCATGAACTATTCTCTCACCAACAAGGCAGCATTAATAGACAATATAAGGGTCTGTTTCCCCCCGCCTTTGTGGTACCCAGTATTGAGGGCAAATTTATAGAATATTCAGTACCCACGGTCCGGGTTCCAATAGTATTCAGTACTCGGGTTATCCATGTTAAATAGTATTCAGTACTCGGGTCTTAAATGAAGGTGTATTCAGTACTCAGCTATAAATTAGAGAGTATTCATAACTCAGGGGTGGGGGTGGGGGAGGGGTGCAGGGGTGGGGGGGGGGGGGGGAACACCCACATATAAGTAAAACACAAAGATGCTCGTGTATATATAAATACAAAAAACAATAGCCTAGAAAGCCACATTGACTTGGCAGAAACCATGGCCAGAGGTGTGAAATAAAGAGAAGAGGTCATTTAAAAGTGTTGAATACAATACTGAATTTAATTAATGCCCTCTCTCTGGAGTATGTACCACACTGTATTGAGCAGCTCTCTTTATTGAGTATGTAGCCTTGTAGAGAGGGCTACATACTCAATAGAGAGTGGTACATACTCAATACAGAGTGGTATAGACTCAATAGAGAGGGCTACATACTCAATGTATAGTCTGCTAGGTACAAGTATGTATATTATTTAGTTTTAAAATATTTTCCATGGGGACACATCCCACACTCTCCTCCTTGGCTATACCTAAAAACACTCCAGGTACGCCCCTGGAATTGAAGATTTATTTTAATCAGGTTTTTATTAATTGTTATATTGAACATTCACCTCTTGTTTTTTTCTTACCTATAAATGTTATTTAAAACATAGGAATAAAGAGAGATATTAAGTAGTTAATTAATACAAATGCTATCGGCCTTGGGCCTTTATGACAGTGTTTGGACCAATAACTGGGCCAATATGAAAACACTTAATTAATAACATCGAAATATTGAATCTGTAACACTCTGTATTGAGTCTATGTCACTACGTATTGAGTCTGTACCACATTATATTGACTCTGTACCACTATGTGTTATCTGTACCGCTCTGCACTGAGTCTGTACCACTCAATATTTAATCTGTAACACTATGTATTGAATCTATAACGCTATGTATTGTCTGAACTGCTCTATATTGAGTCTGTACCACTCTATATTGAGTCGGTACCGCTCTATATTGAGTCTGTACCGCTTTATACTGTGTCTGTACCACTCTATATTTAGTTTGAGCCTTTCTATATTGAGTCTGTACCACTTTATATTGAGACTGTACCACTCTATATTGAGTCTGTACCAGTCTATATTGAGTCTGTACCACTCTATATTGAGTATGTACCTATATGTATTGAGTATATACCACTCTATATTGAGTCTGTACCACTCTATATTGAGTATGCACCTCTCCGTATTGAATATGTATCACTCTATATTGCCTTTTGGGCGTCTGTAGCACACTGTATGTAGTCTGTAGCACCATGTACCACTCTATATTGCATATGTACCTCTATGTAACTCTATATTGAGTCTGTACCACTCTATATTGGGTCTGTACCACTCTATATTGAGTGTGTTCCTCTATGTAATGAGTCTGTACCACTCTATATTGAGTATGTATCACTCTATATTGAGTCTGTACCACTCTATATTGAGTCTGCGCCACTCTATATTGAGTCTGCACCACTCCGTATTGAATATGTATCACTCTATATTGCCTTTTGGGCGTCTGTAGCACACTGTATGTAGTCTGTAGCACCATGTACTGAGTCTATAACACTGTATTTCAGGTGATCTGGTCTGCGCCCCTCCATCCCTAGTTCCAGGCGGTACCTACTCTTTAGTACAAGGAAACTACTCCGATGGCGATAATGTGACATATGCGTGCGACACCGGATATACTCACACATACGGGGATCTTATTCTCACATGTAGCAATACCAGCTGGCTCGGAACAGCTCCCAATTGTACAAGTAAGTAAATCACGAACTAACATGGTTTATTAAAATACTCAATGTTGATCGGTTATTGGGTAGGTCTTTAAAAAGCTATACAATACCTTTGATGTCATATGTACGTCAACCGTTAAGACATCATTTTGAACGCCGGAAAATCTCTCGACAAAATGTGTATCATGATACATACAACTCTATGTCAGATAAGAAATAAAAAAATTCCAGAGAGTTTATATTGTGCGAGATCAAAACCTGGTGTTTGGGACTTGATAATTTATTGTAATTTGCTCAGTAACTATTCAAATGCTGATAATTTTTAAAAACTACAAATGAGAACAAGACGATAAGAGTGTGTTTGTGTATGTAATTCTAAGATCTTTAGTCCTCCGTACCGTAGGGTTGGTACACACCATACGATCATAATGATTTTCAAGGTTAACGTGATTCTCAAAGCTCAATTCCATATCGCCTTGGCCAAGATCAGATAGAAAAAAAGTGTTTCACATAGAATAAAAAATAAAAGTCATTATTTCATCAAATCATTTTATTAACCCCATTGCACAATGTCTGTGGTAATTAAAACAAGTAAGGTTTTTCATTATTGAGTTAGATTTTTATTTTTATTACAGCTTTTATTGAAAATATTTGTTCAAAATTCATTTTGACCTCACGTTTTTTAGTCCACGAATTCACACCTAAATCTAATTGTTTAAACGTGATCTTTTATTATAAACCATGTACACAACAAGAGGTCCAAGAGGGCCCGTGGACGCTCTACTGGATAAAGATAAAGTTTGTGTATCAGGCGCCATAACACTGTCAAAAATCATTCAACCGGAACATGGCGATGACATGCGCAACTAGGATTATTACTGATCCCCCCTGCCACGTTTAATTAAAAATCCAACCAAAGGTTCAGGAGAACTAGTCTGTACAAAGTGTATTAAAACCTTAAAACGTTATAACTCTGCCAAAATCCATTCAACTTGAACACGGCGATGATATACGCAACTAGGCTTGGTACTTATCATCCTCACCAAGATTCTTTAAATCCTGAAAGGGGATCAGGAGAACTAGACAGGACAATGTTTGGGTATTAAAACATTTAAAGGGCCTAAACTCCGCCAAAATTGATTCTACCGGAACAAGGCAATGGTAAGCACAACTAGGCTCGATGCTGATCTTCCGTGCCAAGTTTCATTGAAATCTGGCCAGGGGTTCAGGAGAACTAGTCCAGACAAAGATTTTGTATTAAAACCTTTAAAGGGAAATAACTCCGGTGTAAATAGTCCGATGGGGCCGTTTTTCAAACGTCTGAGCGTTCATTGATATCAATAATCTGGAAAAGTTTGAAAAATATCAGATGTAAAATGAAGGCCTTATCGCGTTAACGATGCCAAATATAGCAATTTTAACTAAATCAAAGGCCGTAGTATTAGTTTTAACTGGCTGGTTTTCCAACTCATCCGAGCTTTCATTAATTTCAACAATCTGGTAAAGCTTGATAAAGATCGGATGAAAACGCAAGGCCCTATCGGGTTTACGAGGCAAAATATAGCAATTTTAGCTATATCAAGGGCCATAACTCCGGTGTTACTGGTCCGAACTGGCTGGTTTGCGAACTCGTCCGAGCTTTTATCGATATCAATAATCTGGTAAAGTTTGAAAAAGATCGATTGAAAAATGAAAGTCATATCTTGTAAACGAGGCAAAAGTTAACGGACAGACGACGGATGGACGGACAACTCGCCATCCTATAATCTCTGCTGGCCTTTGGCCAGTGGAGCTAAAACAGTGTTTCTACTGTTAAAATCATAGTCAACATTTTTTTTGAAGCATTTGTTTGAAAAAATTCAAATACGTTTTATACATTCAATTAATTTTGCAATGTTATCGGAATATAAGACGTCAATGATGGGTCACAAATTGTGTAAAACCGCGTAGCGCTGCAAAGCGGTTTTATACAAAATGTGTGGCACAGCAATGACGTATTATATCGTTACATAGACGACTTTTGTGACAGAAATTGCTCAACACATATGTTTATATATCATGACACGTTTGTAACTGAGCTTATAGACGACATAACATAGTCTCTCTTTAAACAGATAAACCAGAACATGCTTCTTTTCCCAGTGATCACCAACTTACAACAGATTCTATAACAACTTACTTTCTCTTCTACTCATATATATGTATCATATTAGGTTCTGATTAACGATTGATTAGGGTCTCATCAGCCTTTTCTTACTTTGTAAACTTTTTTGATTTGAATCAGACTGTACGAGTTACTTTAAAATGCCCTTTTGTGCGTGCAAAACATTAGTAAGTATGATTAGCAAGTTGTTTTACACATTGTTGAATCCCACTTGTAATAGGTTTTGTAGGGTGGCAGCCATCATGCAAAACAAAAGCAGAGTTCTGGTTACTTGACATAGCAATTTGTTTCGATAGAAGGTAAACTAAACACGTTCAATAAAACAGAGATGAAGATGTGCCTTGAATCAGACATCAAGAGTAAATGCAGACTGATCTCCATCATTTCGCTAAGAAGTTGATACAATGCGTGTGTTGCATATGGCGAATTATGCCAAACAAGATTTGCAGTGTGGCGGTAGTAAAACGTCTCCCCGCGCTTGTAATCAGTACAGTTATTCATTCGATCTTTAGAGATCGCTGAGCCCGATACTTATAATTAGTTATCTGTGGTACATTTTCAGTTTCTTTTGTTTTTTTACTTAATTTTTGATTCGGTGGTTCCACTACTCTGGAGGGGCGTCCGTGGCCGAGTGGTTAACGTCTCTGACTAGAAATCACTTGCCCCTCACCGCTGTAGGTTCGATCCCTCAGGGGCCTAGGAATCTTTATGTGAGGAAGCTATCCAGCTGGCTTGCGGAACGTCGGTGGTTCTACCCAGGTGCCCGCCCGTGCACGAAAATTGCCCGGAGGGGCACCTGGGGTCTTCCTCCACCAGTAGACGCTGGAAAGTCGCCATATGACCTTAGCTGTTGGTGCGACTATAACATCCAATTCAATCCAATCCACTACTCCGGCCGATAAAAGGCTCTGGGTATTGTTTAACCACTTATAGGATATGTTGTCTGCTTTTTAATTTAGTCTTTTGGCTGTTACTTGTGATAGGCAGACTTCATAACCGCTGCTCCCAACTAAATTCCATTATGTTTATTTCGCTCTTCGGGGCATTTAATTTTATTAGATACTGGGACCATATGCCGTACGACACGGGGAAGCAATTACTTCCATGTCCACCGCCGTATGCTTGCCATCTTCGGGATGGTTAAACGTGTGTACTATTGATTTTATGAATATTGAGTTCTGCTCAACCCGGTGCTAGAGGGCGTGAGCGGTAGCTAGCATATTTCACTACCGCTCATGAACAGTCTCACTCAAACCGAGACTGCAATATTTCGTATGTGTCGTGCTCGGCCGTATTCAAAGGTCCATTATCATACTCTTTTTTACTAAACATATGCTATATACAGTAGACACAGACGTTGGTACAGTAATATATATAGCAATGGTACAGTAAATACAGTTAGATGGGCTATGAGTTAGTTTTAGGAGATAACGTTAGGGATCACTTCAGGTGCTTCGTGGCACCTTGTATTGCCTATTCATTAGTTCATATAAACCTAGACGAATAGCTACTTTTCACACTTACTAGATGTAACGAAATATCTTCATGTACTGAAGGAGGTAAAACCTGTGCTTAGAAAATCTGGAAATACTATGTTAGAGTTGCACAAGCTTTCCAATTCCAGAAGTTGTGCTTGTTGGAAAATGTATTACAAGAGGAAGTGCATGTTCATGTCGCAAAGAATTGTTGACATTCAATGGTTCCAGCATACAACAAACAAGTCCATGTCACCAATTGCAGTAGCTCTTATCAAGCACATCTGCCGAGTTGTTTAACAGGTTGTTTCAGACTTTATTGGAGACATGGCCTTAATGTCCACCTCGGACATGCCTACGTGCGGTAACTTCGTCCGGTGACTGGGGTTGGAAGAGGATATGTTGGAACCATTCTCGCTAACACTGCCACAGGCCTCAGTGTTTGCAAGGAGCTTATTAAATGTAGATGGCAAAATATAGCAATATTAACTAAATCGAAGGCCATAGTATTGGTTTTAACTGGCTGGTTTTCCAACTCATCCGAGCTTTCATTAATATCAACAATTTGGTAAAGCTTGAAAAAGATCGGATGAAAACGCAAGGCCCTATCGGGTTAACGAGGCAAAATATAGCAATTTTAACTATATCAAGGGCCATAACTCTGGTGTTAACTGGTCCGATCTGGCTGGTTTTATAAAAATATAGGCCCTAGCGTGTTAACGAGGCAAGATTATAGCATATTTCAGAAAATCAAGGGCCATAACTCCGGTGCAAATGGTCCGATCTGCAGTGGCTGATGTTTAAACTCGTCTCAGATTTGATAGATATCAACAATCTGGTAAAGTTTGAAAAAGATCGGAAGAAAAATGAAGGCAATATTGCTTTAACGAGGCAGAATATAGCAATTTGAACTAAACCAAAGGCCATAACGCCAGTGTTACTTGTCCGAACTGGCTGAGTTTCGAACTCGACCAAGCTTTCATTGATATTAACAATCTCGTAAAGTTTCAAAAAGATGAGGTGAAAAGTGAAGGCCCTATCATGTTAACGAGGCCAAAATGTAGCATATTTCAGAAAATTAAGGGCCATAACTCCGGTGTAAATGGTTCGATCGGGCTGGTTTACAAACTCGTCTGAGCCTTCATTGATATCAACAATCTGGAAAAGTTTGAAAAAGATCGGATTTAACATGAAGGCCCTATCGCGTTAACGATGCAAAATATAGCAATTTTAACTAAATCAAAGGCCATAACTCCGGTGGTATTGGTCCTAACGGCTGTTTTTCCAACTCATCCGAGCTTTCATTTATATCAACAATCGGGTAAAAGACGGATGAAAACGGAAGGCCGTATCGGGTTAACGAGGCAAACTATAGCAATTTTAACTATATCAAGGGCCATAGCTCCGGTGTTACTGGTCCGAACTGGCTGGTTTGCGAACTCGCTTTCATTGATATCAATAATCTGGTAAAGTTTGAAAAATATCAAATGAAAAATGAACGTCCTATCGTGTTAACAATGCAAAAGCTAGGGACAGACGACGGACGGACGAACGACGGACAACTCGACATCCCATAAGCTCTGCTGTCCTTCGGTCAGTGGAGCTGAAACATCGTTTCTAATGTTAAAATCATAGTCAACATTTTGTTTGAAGCATTTGTTTGAAAAAATTCAAATACGTTTTATACATTCAATTAAGGATTGTTTTTCATTTTTTGCAATGTTATCGGAGTATAACACGTCAATGATGGGTCACAAATTGTATAAAACCGCGTAGCGCAGCGAAGCGGTTTTATACTAAATTATCATCGCAAAAAATGAAAAACAATCCTAATAATTACAAACTTATATCAATGATAATCTTTGCTGACGATGCATTTTATTTTACATGCATCAGTAAGCTCGAAATTAAACATTATTTCAGTTATTATAAACCGATGAGCCAAATCAAAAAATTTAAAATTTGAAATCTACACCGCCCGAAGATAATTTATAGGCCTAGATCTTTACGTTTCCTAAAAAAATATATTTCTAGTTTCGAGGCTGCTTTTAGGACTCACAACACTATTATCTCCCTTGAATAGTCCTGCCCTCCTGCTTTTCTACATTTTACAGAATACATTGATGTATCTTTACCAGGTTCTAAATCTACAACATTTTAGGAATAGATCACAGAAAAATGCATGTTGATATAAGATTTCTAGCTAATTCTGCCTCATTTTACACATCATGTGTCTAATCACCAAGGGGTTGTATTTTTGTCTAAATTTTTATAGGTGTCACGCAAACATGAAATTACAAAAGTTCAATGTGGTAAATATTTGTTAATTGTGTTTTAAATTGCAGATATTGGATCAATGAAGAATTTAAGCATAAATACAAGTTGTAATATGCCACGAACAAAAACATTACAATGGGACCCTATGGAAAATTAATTGTGGTGTGGGACGTTAAGTAAGAGCTGAATAATGGGTATCTTTTATTCGTTATTCTTAAGGCATTGCGCTTTAGAGCTGCAGCATGTCATATTCATCCGTCATCTCTAAGGTATTGTGCTTTAAAGCTTCAGAACGGGTATCGTTCATCCTTTAATGCTAAGGCATTGCACTTAAGAGCTGCAGAACAGCTATCTTTCATCATTTATCTCTAATGCCTTGCAATTTAGAGCTTCAGAATGGGACTTTTCATCATTCAACTTTAAGCCCTTGCGCGTTAGAGCTGCAGAACTGTTATCTTATATCCTTCACCTCTAAGCATTGTTCGTGTATCTGTGAACGTTTCAGACATGTTAGGACACAGTTAACACGGTTATTCAGAAATCACGTCTGTGTATGTGTAGTTACTTCAAGCTATCTTCATATTGCAGGAATTAGCTGAAATTTTACTTGATACCATGTTTAACTAAAGATTAACTAAATTTTCAAAACCAATACAGGTATAAGCATAACTTCAGCTTTATCTTACAGCTATTGGCTTGCAAAACAAACACACCGTTAACGGTTTAAAAAGGTGACGTTTAGTTACGTCATCGTGATTAGGAATGAAACAGAGATAAGAAAATCAGGCGCGTAGCTAGGTGGAAGCTCGGAAGCCGGAACCGTTCCACTTTTTTTCCTGATATAGTATTTGGAAGCCCGAGCATACGCCGGAGCCTTTCGCCGCTCAAATCAAATGTTGGACTTCCACATTAGTCTGCGCCTGCGCAACTGGAACTATTTTATTTTGACACTTTTAAGAATGACTAACCAATCAGAATGCAGTAAATATATGTATTATTCGCAGTTTGTAATTATTGGCTGATAATATCTCTGTTGTTTGACAAGCATTTCACAGTAAATAAAATTAGATGATAATATGTCCTGATTCCATTCTGGTTACATTGATACAGCATTTCTTATTGTATATCCATTCAACACTTAGCTATAATATCTAAAGAAAACACTATATGTGTGTTTAAATGCATTTAAAACAGTTGTAGTCCACTAAAACAACTACAAAAATCATATAACAACTTTAACAGGATTTGTTCAGTACTTTCTGGCAGGCACTTTCTTAATAAATAGGATCTACAAACTTTAAATAACATTGAAAACTTAAGAACAGTTAACTGAAATTAAAGTAAAGATGTAAAATTGCAGCGATTCTCATTTAGTCAGTATCATATGTTCAGATATAAAACTTAAATATTAGGACAACACGACAACTGACAGTGCGTCTACGGACAGGACCAAACAGTTCGATTGACATGAATACCATAGGGACATCTTACAATATTTCCATATTTTTTAACACGGATACGCGAAACCAACAAATGACTAATAGCCCATAGGACAATGTCAACACTGCAAAAACAATACAAATGTAATTAACCATCAAACACTTCCTTTAAACAAACAATTCTATAAACACTTAACAGTGAACTCTAAGTAAAGTGGTTTCTATTGCGGTCATATTGTAAGGGTATAAAGCAAGAAAACAAGTCTACTCCACTAATGTTGTTGAGTAAAATGAGCAGATGTTTAATATAAAAAATACAAAAAACGCCAAAAAGATAACGACTTGGTGGGTTTAGTCTCTCTGCTAGAACTTCCACACTTTTCAAGTGATTCACTTCTTTCACACACAATTCATATATTTTATATGTTTTTCTGTGTTCTCTAAAAATTCATTGCCTGAAAATAGTAAAGTTTAAAATGAACCAGCATGACATCTATTTTTAGCCATTTTTGAGGCACTATGTTAAAGTTAAACAACGATTTGATGATGAATTAATTTGAGGCTATTGTTATGCTCCCTGAAATTTGCGGGGAAGCATGTAGTCGCCGCTTTGTCCTTCCGTCCGCCCCACTTTTGTCCGGAGCATAATTTCAAAACTAGTTACGGGACTACAATGAAACTTCACACAATGATAGAGAAAAATGAGAGGAAGTAAAGAGTGCAAGAACCGTAACTCTGTCTGCATTCAAATTATAATTATTGCCCTTTTTAATTTTATACATAGAAATTTTGTCCGGAGCATAACTTCAAAACTATGAATGGGACTACAATGAAACTTCATACAATGATAAAGGGCAATGAGAGGAAGTGCTGAGTGCAATACTCATAACTCTGTCTTATTCAAATTAGAGTTATTGTCCTTTGTTATTTTATGTTTAGAATTTTTGTTCGAAGCATAACTAACTTCAAAATTACTGATGGGATTACAATGAAACTTTACACAATGATAGAGGACAATGAGAGGAAGTGCAGAGTACATGCACCGTAACTATGTCGTCATTCAAACTAGAGGTTATACTTATAGGTCTTGTCCGGAGCATAACTAAAAAACACTAATTCGAATGAAATGATGAAAGGCAGTAAGAAGAAAAAAGTGCTGGGTGATACAAGGCCAAATGATAAGTTGAGGATACATTTTGCGGATCATCCATCGGTTCTACCGATTTTCTTGTTCCAGTTACAGTAACATCTTCCAGGTTTCCAGAAATATAAAGTATTATCGTATTGTGTAACGCTGGACAGATAAAAAATGTCCATCTGATCTTGGTCAAGGCGATATGGGGTAAACATCCACAGAATGGATTCGCTGTTTACAACGAAATTCATGTCAAAATTAAGTGGTTCGTGTAGTCCAGTACTTGCTTCGCCGGCGACAGCTTGGGTAGTATTCTAAAAACCAGCCATAAATCGGAGTCAGTTTCCGCCCAAGTAGTTCCCATCCAGAGACATTTTCCGCCAAATAGTTCTCATCCAGAGACATTTTTCGCCCAAATAGTTACCATCCAGACATTTCCCCCAAATAGTTTCCATCCAGAGACATTTTCACATCCAATTTTGTCGTTATTTGGCGGGTTAGTTTCTTTAAAAGGTGACTTATTAGGATCACTCTTCGTCCGTCGACCGTCCGTCCGTCCGGCATTAACTTTTGGTATAAACGTCTCTGAAACCGCCGCGTACATTTTGACCAAACTTCGCATGCATTATTGTAGGTCAACGAATTTTAAGTTTTTGTTAATATTAGGTCAATGCAACATCCAATACGGCACCATTACTTATATGGTCGAAACTTTAAACAATCTTTTCCAAAACTACACAACAGATTTCGACATTGTTTCTCTATTATTGCCAACTCCTAGCCCATCTAGTTTGTTCAAATGAAGTTTCCTGGTTTAATGACGATCGAATGTGTTCTTTCATCCACATCCAGCCATCATGATTCCAGAACGTGGTGGAATTTTTTGTAACGAGACGTCCGATTGGACAATATTTGGTGTCTTACCTGCCTTCGTATATATTGATAAATATTGCGTAAAGCAAATAATACCAGTAATTGTATTACAAACAAGTATCCAAAATGTTTGAGTGTTTGTTTTCTATATTCCTCGAACTTTTCGGTCGGAGAAGAAATAGTTCATTCATTTTTCGTAACATTCTTGTTTGTCGTAAACGCCTTTGAAATTAGAAATTAAATGTTAAAGCCAACAACCAAACAATCTTTATTATTTAGAGTCCTGAAAAACTTGGAAAAGGTGAAAGAATTATAAAATCGGATGATAAACAAAAAATATATCATTTGAAAGTCAAATGTTACGGATATGGAAACCGCCCTTTTGAGAATTTTGACGTCATAGTTATAAATGACCATATATGGAATATTTATAAATATGAATATTTATTGATTTATGTATGCTTACTGAAAACAATGTTTTATATGATCAGTAAAGGATTTTGCATTCAATTGCAGAGATTTGCTTTGCTTTAAATAATATTTATCAATATTCTATATAAGGTAATTTGGAACTAAGATGCCATAGCTATAAAAATGGCGGCTTCCATACCCGCTTTAGAACAACCTTCAAATGGTCATATCTTTTTTATTTTATCATCCGAATTTGATAATTCTTTCACCTTTTCCCAAGTTTTCCAGAACTCAATAATAGAGCTGTCTGGCTGTGTCACTACATTCCCTTTAAGTGCAATAATTCGTCTACTACAAATGGAACGCGCGTAGTTTCATTGCCTGAATCACTGTCGTGGGAAGACTATTGTATGTATAACTGTGTTAGTAGGTTTACTGACATTAGTCTTTACCACTTTATTCGCTGCCGGAATGGCAGCGACTCTTATATGGTTTTCATAATTGCACATGGTAAGGTAGCAATGAACAGTTTCTTTGAGTTTTTCACTCTTATAATTACACATGGTAGCAGTGAAAAAAGTGTATCTGTGTTGTAATGCACACGCTAACGCACACGCATCCCTTACCTGTGAACACTTGTTTTTCTGTGCTGATGTGTACTTCTAGTGATTGCACATGGTAAGGTAGCAATGAACAATTTATTTATTTTTTTCTCTTTATAATTACATATGGTAGAAGTGAAAAGTTTATCTGTGTTGTAATGCACATACTAACGCACACGCATCCCTTACATGTGAACACTTGTATTTCTGTGCTAAGGTCTCCCACCTTGATTAAAACAGTTTGGTAGGAAGAACTGATGGTAATAATTGAGAAGAAAGTCTCTGGTTAGAAAAAAAGGTAGTGACGTGTTTACGTCTTTTTGACAACATTATTTTTTTTCAATATTATTTAAACACCCGTGACTTGATCGGTTGTTATGGTAAACTTTGTGACAACCCATATATAATGCTATTTTCTCTCTGCAGCTATTTTACGCTTGCGTAAAACCTTGCTTGTAAATAGTCATAAAGCCTTTTAGTGGAAACGTAAAAGTATTCCTTAAAAATCATTTTATCAGTCCAATACGTATTGCAAAGCAAACTGGGACGATGTGGGTGTTTTTCAATGTTTCGTCAAGTTGCTGTCAATTGTTTACATGTTTACATGTTTTAAAGGTTAATTTCAAAAAATGTTAGGATTATAATTGCGCGAAATAAACTTTGACTTATTGTTTGAGGTGCTTGTTTCAGGCAAAGTTTTTTTTTTACTTTTCAGACAAAATACATCTCGTATATAAACAAGTTGTATATCAGTGAAACACCCATTTTTAGTGGTAATAAAAATACATTATATTTCAAAATCGGTTGAGAAATAAAAAAGTCATGCGTGAAAGCTGTTTTGATGGGGGCATTTTCAATGCAAAATTCTGCTGCATGAATAATTTGAAGAAAAAAAATAATTTAGAATTTTTATTCAAAAACGTTTTAAATTGTTAAATTAAGACACCCTGAAAATTGTATAGCAAAATATGAAAGCTAACTGAAGTTACATGAAATTTCTTCATTTTCTGCTGTCCCACCAACAACTTGAACAAGGAATTTACATGGGAAAAGCACCATCAAATAATCATTTGGGCTGTAAAATATGTATTTCTCAACCGATTTTCAAAATTGAGGTATTTTTATTTACCACTTAACTTATACCAGTTCTAATGATATATAATTAATGTATGTATTAAATTGCTCAAGCTACTGCAGAAAAACCTTTGGCTTAAACAAGCGCCCCGAACAATAGGTAAAAATTAACTATGATTTTTTTCTTAGATATTTAATGAATATTGTCCCATCTCCTAAGTTGTTTGTTAAGCCTGCATTTTCCCATTGCAGTTATACAATGCGACACACCAGATGCCGTTAACTATACGACCCACACGCCGGACCCAGCCACTCAGAAGCACGACTACAAAACTGCTATTACATATACCTGTGATTCGGCTTACAATCACACCGCTGGGGATCTGACTCGAACCTGCTCTGAAAACTTCACATGGACTGGATCAGCCCCGTCATGTGCAGGTGTGCTTGTGTTGCATTATGTTATATTATTAATAGGCTTATTTTGAACAAGAATAACTTTTCATGAACCATTTTTCATGTGTTGGCAATAAATCTACATATGAAGGGAGTAACATAACTTCTAAGACGGAACTTGTATCAACGAATGACTGCATAATTGATAACCATAGACACTGAGATGCCTTAATAGTGTATTCAGAAACTCATTTTCATATAAGTATACAAACTTACAAATAACATGACAATCTTTTTACAAACAAAAGAAGGAAAAAAATAACAACAAAAAAAACAACATTTAAACCCAACAACAACAAAGACACGAAACAAAAGCAAACAAGAGGCTCAAGAGGGCATGTGGACGCTCTACTGGCTAAAACGGCTCTTATATCACGATTTATCGTCCACAAATTCGTTAAAACACTGCAAAAAAACACACAACAGAAACGTAAACCCTTGACCCATGATAACAATTTAAACAAGAGGCCCTAGTTCTAATTTTTATCGTTATTTAGGGACTCGAGGCACAACAATTGTATAAAATAGGTTTTGACCGCCTGTAGAGAATCCTCTTTATGTAGGCGGTCAAAACCCCTTTTTTCTATAATTGGTGTGCCTCGATTCCCTAAATAACCATACTAAATTAGAACTGGAGTTGTTTTTAGTAAAAACAGATGGCTTCCCTACAGGAGAATGGCCATAAATCTTTCAACTGGAACACGATGAAGATATGTGCAACTAGGCTTGGTAATGGTCATCACTACCAAGTTTCATGAAAATCCAGGCTGGCGATCAGAAGTAGTCGGGACAAAGCTTATGTATTACAATCTTTAAAGGGCCATAACTCCACTAAAAATCATTCAACTAGAACAAGACAATGATATACGCAGCCAAGTTTTGTTGAAAGCTGAATGGTGGTAAAGGAGAATTTGTCCGGACAAAGGTCGTGTATTAAAGCGTTTTAAAGAGCCATAACTCCACCAAATAGCATTCAACCGGAACACGACAACTAGGCTTGGTACTGATCATTCCTGCAAGTTTTATTGAAATCCAGCCAGAGGTTCGGGAAAACTAGTCCGGATAAAGTTTGTATATAAGGGGCCATAACTCTGTCAAAAATCATTAAACCGGAACATGGCAATGACATGCTCCGCTAGGCTTGATATTGACCGTTCTTGCCAAGTTTCGTTGAAATCCAGCCAGGAGTTCAGGAGAACTAGTGTGTACAAAGTTAGTGTATTAAAACCTTTAAAAGGCCATAACTCCTCAAAAAAAGCATTCAACCGGAACACGGCGACGATATGCACAACCAGGCTTGATACTGATCATTCTTGAAATATTTCGCTGAAATCCGTCTATAAGTTCAGAAGAGACCAGGCTCAGCAATGTTTGTGTATTAAAACATTTAAAGGGTCATCTCCGCGAAAAATCATTCAACCGGAACATGACGACGATATGAACAAATAGGCTTGACAATGATCATCCTTGCCATGTTTCGTTGAAATCCGACCATGGATTCAGCAGAACCAGTCCGAACAAAGTTGTGTAATAAAACTTTTAAAGGGCCATAACTCCGCCAAAAATCTTTCAAACGGAACACTCTGATGATATGCACAACTAGGCTTGGTACTGATCATCCATGCAAAGTTTGCTGAAATACGGCAAAATAAAGGCCCTATCATAACAATCTGGTAAAGTTTGGTAAATATTAGATGAAAAACGTCGGCGCTGGAGTGTTGACATCAAAAAGTTAACACATTTTTCAATAATTCAAGGGCCATAACTTCGGTCTTACTAGTCCGATCTGGCTGGTTTTCGATTGTTATCGAACTTTCGTCAATATCAACAATCTGGCAGAGTTTGGTAAAAGTAGGATGCAAAATGGCGGCGCTAAAGTGTTGACAAGACAAACTATAGTAATTAACGTTAATTTAAGGGAAATAACTCCGGTGTTTACTGGCCCGATCTGGCTGGTTAGATCTACTGGCCGAAGGTCAGGAGGGCTTATGCGATCACTTTTCGTCCGTCGTCCGTCCGTCTGTCTGTCCGTCTGTCCGTCCGTCTGTTAGCAATTTTATAAAATCGACATCTCCTCTGAAACCGCTTGAAGTATTTTGATTAAAATTCATCACAACGTTACTTGGGAGGGCCCCTCTCAGATTTGTGTTTTTCGCGGCCGCCAGTCATCCAAGATGGCCGATATGGCTAACACTAGGTCAACTTTAAGGAAATTTCAAACGACATCTCCTCCGAAACCACTTATTCCATTCTACTGAAATATCATATACATGTTTCATGGGTTTGCCTCTATCAAGTTTGTGTTTTTCGTTATCGTCGAATAATCAAATTAGCTGCCACAGCGATCCAAAGTTTACATAGAGTTATATAGGAAAAGGTTAAAAATGACATCTTCTCTGAAACCGCCTGAAAGATTTTGATGAAACTTAAGCACAATGATATTTGGGATAGTCCCTCTCAGATTTATGCTTTTCGCAGCCGCCAGTCATCCAAGATGGCCGCCATGGCTAAAACTAGTCAAATTTAAGGAAATTTCAAACGACATCTCCTCCGAAACCACTTTTTCCATTCTAATGAAATATCATATACATGTTCCTTGGGTTGGCCTCTATCAAGTTTGTGTTTTTCGTTATCGTCGAATAATCAAAATGGCTGCCACATCGACCCAAAGTTTACATAGAGTTATATAGGAAAAGGTTAAACATTACATCTTCTCTGAAACCGCCTGAAAGATTTTGATGAAACTTAATCACAATGATATTTGGGAAAGTCCCTCTCAGATTTGTGTTTTTCACGGCCACAAGTCATCCAAGATGGCCACCATGGCTAAAACTAGGTCAAATTTAAGGAAATTTCAAACGACATCTCCTCCGAAACCACTTATTCCATTCTTGTGAAATATCATATACATGTTCCTTGGGTTAGCCTCTATCAAGTTTGTGTTTTTCGTCAAATAATAAAAATGGCCGCCACGGCGACCCAAAGTTTACATAGAGTTATATAGGAAAAGGTTCAAATTACATCTGAAACTGCCTGAAAGATTTTGATGAAACTTAAGCACCATGATATATAGGATAGTCCCTCTCAGACTTGTTTGTTCACGGCCGCCAGTCGTCCAAGGTGGCCGCCATGGCTAAAACTAGGTCAAATTCAAGTAAATTTCAAAAGACATCTCCGAAACCACTTATTCCATTCTTGTGAAGTATCATATACATGTTCCTTGGGTTAGCCTCTATCAAGTTTGTGTTTTTCGTTATCGTCAATTAATCAAAATGGCCGCCAAGGCAACGCAAAGTTTACATAGAGTAATATAGGAAAAGGTTAAAAATGACATCTTCTCTGAAACCGCCTGAAAGATTTTAATGAAACTTCAGCACAATAATATTTGGGATAGTCCCTCTCAGATTTGTGTTTTTCGCGGCCGCCAGTCATCCAAGATGGACGCCATGGCTAAAACTAGGTCAAATTTAAGTAAATTTCACACGACATCTCCTCCGAAACCACTGATTCCATTCTACTGAAATATCATATACATGTTCCTTGGGTTGGTCTCTATTAAGTTTGTGTTTTTCGTTATCGTCGAATAATCAAAATGGCCGCCACGGCGACCCAAAATTTACATAAGAGTTATATAGGAAAAGGTTAAAAATTACATCTTCTCTGAAACCGCCTGAAGGATTTTGATGAAACTAAATCACAATGATATTTGGGATAGTCCCTCTCATATTTGTGTTGTTACGGCCGCCAGTAATCCAAGATGGCCGCCATGGCTAAAACTAGGTCAAATTTAAGGAACTTCAAACGACATCTCCGAAACCACTTATTCCATTCTTGTGAAATATCATATACATGTTCCTTGGGTTAGCCTCTATCAAGTTTGTGTTTTTCGTTATCGTCAAATAATCACAATGGCCGCCACGGCGACCCAAAGTTTACATAGAGTTATATAGGAAAAGTTTAAAAATGACATCTTCTCTGAAACTGCCTGAAAGACTTTGATGAAACTAAATCACAATGATATTTGGGATAGTCCCTCTCATATTTGTGTTGTTACGGCCGCCAGTAATCCAAGATGGCCGCCATGGCTAAAACTAGGTCAAATTTAAGGAACTTCAAACGACATCTCCGAAACCACTTATTCCATTCTTGTGAAATATCATATACATGTTCCTTGGGTTAGCCTCTATCAAGTTTGTGTTTTTCGTTATCGTCAAATAATCACAATGGCCGCCACGGCGACCCAAAGTTTACATAGAGTTATATAGGAAAAGTTTAAAAATGACATCTTCTCTGAAACTGCCTGAAAGACTTTGATGAAACTTAAGCACAATGATATTTGGGATAGTCCTCCTCAGATTTGTGTTTTTTCGCGGCCGCCATCTTCTCTGAAACCGCTTGAAGGATTTTGATGAAACTTAAATCACAATGATTTTTGGGATAGTCCCTCTCAGATTTGTTTTTTTGCGGCTGCCAGTCATCCAAGATGGCCGCCAAGGCTAAAACTAGGTTACATTTAAGGAAATTTCAAACGACATCTCCAAAACCACTTATTCCATTCTTGTGAAATATCATATACATGTTCCTTGGGTTGGCCTCTATCACGTTTGTGCTTTTTGTTTTCGTCTACTAATCAAAATGGCCAACACGGCGACCCAAAGTTTACATAGAGTTATATAGGAAAAGGTTAAAATTGACATCTTCTCTGAAACCTCTTGAAGGATTTTTATGAAACTTAATCACCATGATATTTGGGATAGTCCCTCTCAGATTTTTGTTTTTCGCGGCCGTCAGTCATCCAAGATGGTCACCATGTCTAAAATTAGGTCAAATTTAAGGAAATTTCAAACAACATCTCCTCCGAAACCACTTATTGCATTCTTGTGAAATCTCATAAACATGTTCCTTGAGTTAGCCTCTATCAAGTTTGTGTTTTTCGTTATCGTCTATTAATCAAAATGGCCGCCACAGCGACCCAAAGTTAACATAGAGTTATATAGGAAAACGTTACAAATGACATCTTCTCTGAAACTGCTTGAAGGATTTTGATGAAACTTAATCACAATGATCTTTGGGTTAGTCCCCCTCAGATTTGGGGCCTACAGTCATCCATGATGGCCACTATGGCTAAACTAAGGTCAAATTAAAGGACATTTAGCAAACGACATATAACCACTTATTCCATTCTAGTTAAATATCATAGGCATGTTCCTGTTGTTGGCCTCTATCAAGTTTGTGTTTTTCGTTGTCGTCGTATATTCAAAATGGCCACCACGATAACCCAAAGTTTACATATAGCTATATATAGAAAACATGTTTCTTAGGTTGGCCTCTATCATGTTTATGTTTTTTAATCACATCATACAAGTAGAGCGTCTAAAGGCCCTCTTGGGCCTCTTGTTTTTAAACTCGTCACAAGCTTTCATTGATATTAACAATCTGGTAAAGTTTGGTAAAGATAGGATGAAAAACGAAGGTGATAGAGTTTGTTGACATCACAAAGCTAACACATTTTTTAATAATTCAAGAGCAATAATTCCGGAGTTACTGGTTCGATCTGGCTGTTTTTTTAAACTTATTTGAGCTTTCCGATGAAAAATGAAGGCGCTAGAGGACTCACACCAATATTATCTCCCTTGAATACTCGTGCCCTACAGATGAAGGAGGTAGATAAAAACAAGTTCGCTTTTCTATATTTTACAGGATACATTGATTGATATTTACCAGGTTCTAAATCAGCATTTTAGGAAGAGATCACAGAAAAATGCATGTTGATATAAGATTTCTAGCTAATTCTGCCTCATTTCCTACATCATGGGTCTAGTCACCACGGGTTTGTATTTCTGTCTCAATTTTGATAGGTGTCACATTACATGAAATTAAAAAAAGTTCAATCTGGTAAATATTTGTTAAATGGGTTTTAAATACCAGATATGGATCAATGAGGAATTTAAGCATAAATACATGTTGTAAAATCTGTTTATCTCTATGCCACGAACAAAAGCATTACAATGGGACCCTATGGAAGATTAATTGTGGTGTGAGACGTTAAGTAAGAGCTGCAGAATGGGTATCTTTTATTCATTATTCTTAAGGCATTGCGCTTTAGAGCTGCATACTGGCATTTTCATCCGTCATATCTAAGGTATTGCGCTTTAGAGCTGCAGAACGGGTATCTTTCATCCTTTAATGCTAAGGCATTGCGCTTTAGAGCTGCAGAACATGTATCTTTCATCATTCATCTCTAATGCCTTGCAATTTAGAGCTTCATAATGGGAATTTCCATCATTCATATCTAAGCCCTTGCGCTTTAGAGCTGCAGAACGGGTATCTTACATCATTCACCTCTAAGCATTGTTCGTGTATCTGTGAACGTTTCAGACCTGTTAGGACACAGTTAACACTTATTCAGAAATCCCGTCTGTGTATGTATAGTTACTTCAAGCTATCTTCATATTGCAGGAATTAGCTGAAATTTTACTTAATACCATGTTTAACTAAACATTAACTATATTTTCAAGACCAATACAGATATAAGCATAACTTTAGCTTTATTTTACAGCTATTGGCTTGTAAAACAAACACACATATCAATGAAGACTACTTTGAAAAAAATGTCAAAAATAAAGCGAGAGACTGATACTTTTCCTGGAAAATCTAAATTTTACGAGTATTAATATAATTATTTTCAGCATTTTTCTCAATAATTATTTCTTAAAGATCGTTTTTATGCTATATTCAGATGTAGAGATGCCTTTTCATGAATATTTGAAGGTTTCAGACATAGTTGAGCACAAATGACCAGGAAAATGCAAAATCCTTATCACTACTGTAGATTTTCAAAATATTAAAGGTACTCGGCCTGAATTTCGACCAATACCCTAAAGGAAGTAGATAAAAGAAAACAAGTTCGCTTTTCTATATTTTACAGGATACATTTATTTATCTTTACCAGGTTTTAAATCTACAGCATGTTAGGAAGAGATCACAGAAAAATGCATGTTGATATAAGATTTCTAGCTAATTATGTCTGATTTTCCACATCATGGGTCTAAACACCACGGGGTTGTATTTTTGTCTCAATTTTTATAGGTGTCACGCAAACATGAAATTAAAAAATGTTCAATCTGGTAAATATTTGTTAAATGTGTTTTAAATTGCAGATATTGGATCAATGAAGAATTTAAGCATAAATACATGTTGTAAAATATGTTTTTCTCTATGCCACGAACAAAAACATTACAATGGGACCCTATGGAAAACTAATTTTGGTGTGAGACGTAGAGTGTTGACATCAAAACGTTAACGGACGGACGTCCACACTTACAGCAGCAACATTACGGAGTTATTTGCCTGTACATTTACTCTTGTGGGGTTGTTTCCGTGTTATGGGATTAATGGGGTTAACCCCATAACACACCACTTTACAATTGTTCAAAATGACACTATGAGGTGGTTCTGTGAATATCAAATGGACATAATATATTGTGGGGTTATACATATAAACACCATAACATCTGAACATACGTACAATAACCCAAAAGTGCGGTCCGTACACATGACGGATTAACCCCACTAGGTAAAATGTGCACAATGTAACTCTGAACGATGGACGACAAACGGACGACGGACAAAAGACCATGACATAAGCCCTGTAGAGCTAAAAAGAAACAACAACAAGTTAGGTGTAACATGCCGAACTAACTAAAATATAGAAAATCGTTTTCCGTTCTGTAATTTTATTTAGGAATGAGCTATTTGCCCGAAACATACTATGGAGGTAGCTTCTATCAAAAAGGAAGCTTGGGATTGCATTTGGGATCGCTGGGGGTCAAGGTCAATGAGATATTGGCCACTTCGTGTATAGGTAGCTTAAATTAAAAAGAAGCTTCGGATGCATAGATCCGATCTGTCAATTAAAAATCACATGAGGTATTACATATAGCACATGCTGTCCCACAAACAAACATGTTATACAATAGAACACATGGTAATGTGTGTGGCCAAAACTGAGCTTGGACAATGGTGGGAGGGGTTTTCGATTTGTACGGATCTATGTATTGCATTTGGGGTCAACTGTATCTAAAAATAGAAAATCCGTTTCAGCTCAATAACTTTACTTAGACTTGAGATAATGGCCGGAAAATTGCTGTCACAGTGTATGTAGCGTATATGAAACTAAAGCTTGGGATTGCATTCAGGTTCACTACGGTTTCCGTTCACCATTTTAATCAGGAATGAGACAGTGACCGCGAAATTTGCTGTGTACCTCATATAAAAAGGAAGCTTGGTATTGCATTTAGAATCAAGGTCAAGATCACTGTTACTAAAGAAAACGTGTTTCTCTTGAGGGATTTTAAAGAATCTAAAACAAAAGGTGCGGCTCATAGAGAGGAATCGCGGAGTTGCTAACTTGCTATTCGGATCATTAGGTACAAGGTCAAGGTCACTTACTATAAATAGAAAATTGATTTCCGATTATTAACATATCTTTTTTGGATTTTAACGAAACTTTACCAAAAGGTACGGCTGCTGAAAAAGCAGATTGTGATTACATTTCGGTGATTACATAAGGTCTAGGTCACTGTTGGTCACTGTAAAAGACGACTGATTTCCACTCATTAACTTTTGCTTCCCTTGAGGGATGTTAATGAATCTTTACCAAAAAGTATGGTCCATGGAAAGGAAGCTAGGTATTGTTGTTATGTCATTTGGTCCAAGGTCAAGTTGGTTTTCGAAAATATTACTAATTTTCCTTGAGAATTTGATCGAATTTTGCCTTGCAAACACTTTAGCTACTTTGTTTTGAATTTTAAAATATTTAAAAATGCTATAGTTTGATTCGTTAGCGCTCTAGCACCTTCATTTTCCATCTGGTCTGTATTAAACTCGGCCAGATAGTTGATTTTAATAAAAGCTTTTTCAGCTTAAACAAGTACAATAACCAGCCCAAACTGTGCAGAAACAGCGGAGTTGTGGTACTTCAATGAATGAAAATAGCTATATTTTGTTTTATTAACTCTTTAGGTCCTTCAGTTTTTAATCTTTACCAGACTTGTTCAGAACGTGTATTTCACTATAAAAGCTCAGAAAGTTACCCCACCCACCCACCCACCCAAACTCACGTGTTAAAAGAGCCACTATTGGCTAGTAATACTTCCACTGGTCGCTCTTGGACCTCTTGTCTTTGTAATGGGTGATTTTCAAAGTGTCGCTCCGCGTACTTAAATGCACCATTCCAAAATCTTTAGGCTTTTTCAAAATTGTATTATGGTAGACCTTTACGTTAGTACATTATACAGATATTACACCGTGTTTTACGAGAATTTTGAAAGCCTTGATTAATGTCTTACGCTATGCTTTCAACAGTCGCTGCGTGTATACAAGAAAACTCCACGTACATGACAACAACTCCTGACCAGGTGCTGCACCAGTTTGATGAAAACATAGTGTACGAATGCACGGTTGGTTACAACTATAGCACCGGTGACCTCAGCCGCACGTGTTTTAACAACAGGGCGAATTGGAGCGGTATATTAGCCCAACGTGTTCAGTAAGTAGTTCCTTCTTATATACAATATATTTTTCCAGTGTACATGGTACGACACATTTAAATATTCTGCATGTTTATTTTGAAAGGTAATGAAAATACACATAAACGTAAAACCTTTTTGTTTTGCCCCACTCTCCGAATGATGAGGGGGCATATAAGCGTAGCCATGTCCGTGTCTTTCCCTCTTTCCCTTCTCACAGTTTTCAAACGATTCATTCAAAACTTTACAGGATGCTTCAACCTATTATGTAAAGATGTGCATATTGATTCGGCGTCAAAATGGCCCCTTTTCTGTCAATATTATGTTAGAAGACCTAGAACTATCACTGAGTTGATATATATCCCGCAAACATATTTGTTAGTAAGACCAGGGACAAGAACTCCTGCACGGCATTGACTGAGCCCACACCAAAATTGTGTCACGTCATGTTTAATATGTACACACAATTTTATATTCACAATATCTTCAACTGTAAAAGAAGTTCACTCCAAGCGAATAAAGCAATGTTTTACTACTTGCAAGGCAAATAATGTCTGCATGGAATTAACTGAGCGCCAAACTTGTGACACGCTACATCTACACTTCATTTTAGCTCGACTATTCGAAGAATAAGAAAGAGCCTTATGTAATACACCCCAGCGTCGGAGTCCCACATCAAGGTTTGCGTGTAAGCTGTGTTTTAC